>APFE031322687.1:26625-70736 GCA_000404065.3 Pinus taeda | reverse complement strand
CCTTATTTCTTCCAAGGCCCCAGATTAAGCAGTTGGGCACCTTTATTTCTCTACCTAGCTAGTCATCTGCCAAGCTTAAGCTGTTTGGTCAGGAAACATTCTCTATTCTGCAACAAGCAATTTAACCATGGCATGGTCCAATTTAGATTGTTGTGCCATCCATCCAGTGTGATTAGCAGCAGTACTTGGATAACATGACACTGCCAAATGAGCTTAGTAGTGGCATTTTGACTGACCACTTTCCTGGTCCTTAGTTTGGGTTCATTTTCACTTTTCTCTTGACCACTTGATTTTCTTGCCCTTTGATTATTCTTTTAAGGCATACCCTCTTTTCATTTTTTAATTTTCCCAGTATGTACACAAAATATGGAACCTTTGCATCCTGCAATGATGAACATATTTAGCCCTTCCACTGTCAATCATGAAAGATGAAACCTATTGGTATAGGAACCTAATAGGACCCATGCCATAGGTCACAAGTTTGAATCTTTTCCTGCTGAGTTTGACCGTCCATAACTTTTGATCTTGGAGGCATTTTTTGGACTCTAGTATACTATTGGAAATATCTTTCTGATCACTTTGAAACTATGCTATCTCCAAGAGAATATGGGTTTATCTCCTAAGGTAGAAAAACATTCAAATCCTAGGAATCCCAACCATCATAGCTATAAGATTTTGTAGCTTCTTTACTTATCTTGATACCATGATGTTTCTCTATCAAATACTTCAACAACCATAGGAATCCCCCTGAAATTGACACATCATGAATCTACCATCCTTTCTCATTTGACATCAATGCCAACATTATTCTCAACAATTCCCCATTTCGCATTGATGGAAACAAAACAAGATCTCCATGGCATAGATTAGAGTTTTCCCCACCTCTACATGGTATTTGTCATCAATAATTATTTACTTATAAACTTCTTCTCCCCTTTGAAATCAATAGAAAAGGATGCACCCAATCAAAGAAACTCCCCCTGAAACTTTGCATCCTACTCTCTCAATGATCCAATAGGTTGAGCAGCTTCCAAGATATATTTAAATTGATTTATTTGATTGGAGGAGACATAAATTCTATTTGTTTCTTAAGATACTCAACGGGTTCTCATGTCATTGCCTTTGTGAATTTATTTACAAGTTGTTCATTAGTGGCAACATATTCAAGTCAAACAACATTAGCAACAACCTGTTCTCTTAAGAAACATAACTTAAATTGAAGGTGCTTAGGCTTTCAATGCATGACAAGATTTTTAGAGATGTTGACAGCACTAATATTGTCACACATGATTGGAATTGAATATGGAAACTCTACCTTGATGTTCTTTAAGGTATGATTCATAAAAACATTTTGTGTGCAATAGGTGGCTACAACAATATACTACATCTATTTATAATGAGATTGTCTTGTTTTTGCTAACCCAAGAGACCAAAAAATCTCCCAAAAATAATACTGTTCTAAAGATGATTTTCCTGTCATCAAGGTTGTCTACCCAATCAACAACGATATAAGGTTTTAGCTTAAAATCTCTTCTTTTGGCATACCTGATCTGAAAATGGGGCACTAAAGGCTTCTTGTCAAGCTTACAAGAACCTCTCCCATTTCCGAAGCTTAAATATTCCCAAGATATTATGATTAACCAATTGCAGAATTAATAATGCTTGAAAATAGGTGTATGTTGGTGTTTGTTTTTAACTATTCAAATGCCTTAAGTTCTGTTGTTTATGCTGATATGTAAATACATGTAATAGTAAAATAGTGCAATAAATAACAAACATATAAGACATCAATTTAATTATGAGTTCACCCAAAACTCTTGCGCTACATCTCCGTGAGCTCTAGTTAACTCAACTAGGCTCTCTGGGATTATGGCATAAGTTCTTTTACAAGCTCCACGCTCAACTCCACTGGTTTACACAAAACACAATAGACTTAGAAAACCATCTTATCCTTGGCTCTGAAGCTCTCAGGCTTGCTGGTTCTAGCTCTGGCTCTGGCTCTGGCTCGTAGCTCTAGCTCTGGCTCTCAACTCTGGCTCTGGCTCTCCGGCTCTCTCTCATCCTCTGCATGCCTCTGTAATTCGCTTGACCTCCAATTAACTCTTCAACAACCTTCTAGTGACCCTTTTCAGCAACTTTCAAATCTCTTTGGTTTTCCGCTTGACCTCCAAGTGACTTTGAAAAATCCTTCAGCTGCTTGCACTTCCCGCTACCTTGTCAATTGAGCTCTAGCTTTTTTGAGGAATTCTTCTGGCTCTGTGGCTTCCTGTTCTTTTCTCTGCATGTAATCATTCCTCTGTGGCTCTACGACTTCTTCTGCTCCTTGTCTCTTTGACTAGCCATCTAGCTTTGTGGCTCTGTGGCTCT
The DNA here is from genome assembly GCA_000404065.3 of Pinus taeda. Taxonomy (NCBI): domain Eukaryota; kingdom Viridiplantae; phylum Streptophyta; class Pinopsida; order Pinales; family Pinaceae; genus Pinus; species Pinus taeda. The sequence goes on along the minus strand of APFE031322687.1, from coordinate 68,369 downwards.
CTCCACATTACAAATGCATCATTGTCTATAAAACACCTTCTTGGAGTGTGGCACAATGATCAGGGGTAGTTACAAAGGAATCAGGGCCTTCCTTCAGGTAAAACCCGAAAATGGAACAAAATTCCAATACACAGAGTTTTACTGGAAATACACTATCGGGCGCGAAATCCGGACCTCAAATTCCATGAAATTTCCCCTATACACCCTATCAGGTCCACCTTTCATCAGCGTATCGCAATAGCATAGGTTGGAGGTCTAAAAACCTCAATACACAGGAATACACAGAAATCCTGAATTTCCGGATTTCAAAATTTATGAAATCTGTTCTAAAAACCAATCGGGCTGACCCTTATCAGCATATCACTATTGTAATCACATTGGCCCTAGCATCATGGATCACTGATCACCAATCACCAATTAAATCTAGACCGTTGATCCACTCCTTTATCAGATGGTTGATATCGCATATCGTTATCGTCATATTGTTGTCGCAACAACCCTTTGTATCGGGGATCACCGATCTCTCGACCGTCAATTAAATGTTGAACATTGATCCCTTTTCCCAATCCGATGGTTGAGATCACATGTCACTATCGGCATATCGCATTCGCTATAGCCCAGGGGTTCTTCCCTTTTACCATGTCATATGTCGATGCCATTCCATCGATCCGATAATTGGCAATCGCACAATCGCATGTCGCACTGTGTGGGGTTCCGATATCTCATATAGCCTACCTCTGATTGCGATATGTCAAATATCACTAATTGGGGGTCCCTTTCGCCTAGCCTTAAGTCCGCCCTTTGAACCTTTTGCGATGTGATTTTCCTTTATAAGGCCTTAAGCCCATTTTTGGAAGAATTTGCCTCCTTTTCAAAGGAACAAAGGCAAACTTCTTTTTGCGATAACTTCATCATCTGAAGTCCATTTTATCCCATTCAAGTTACAGTAGAATCAAAATGAAAAGATCTATGCAGTGGGACTATTTCCAGGAGCATACTTGGACTTCCATTTTCCTCTGTGAGGAACACTTTAGACTTAGAAGTATATCCAAGATCCATTTTGGATCATGCCTTCCCACTAAAGAACTTTTGGTCTCCAAAAGACTAATATATTGATATAAATAGTAAATGAGAATAACAACACCATCTTCTTTTAGCCTCCATACACTTTCCTTTGCATAGTGCCTTTGAACGAAATTCTGTGACCACTTTCCTTCCTAGATGTGCTAATCCTCCTAAGAAGAACTGTCTTCCTTCTTGACTTCATGCAAAACTCCTACTGAGATGGTTATAGAAGATAGTTTTAACTTCTCTACCTTGATCATTGATCCAAGGTGGCTCAAAGAAATGTGAAGTTACATCTGCTTCACAAAATTTTCATTTGTACCTGTTTGACAAGCTATCAACAACAACTGTTAACAACAATAGAAATACAGATAACAACTGGATGGTCTAAACTCCTGCTTCAACAAAAGAAACAAATTTTCACATCTTGTGAATACCTCCATGTCTTACATCTGCATACAAATTATTGACTGGATAGCAAGCCCACAAAGCATGCCCTTAAAACAAATGACCCTTCAAGTCAAGCATGTAGAAAAAGACCATTAGGACTCTTTTTCAAAAGATGAAACACTTCATCATTATCTCCATCTTGGAGACCAAGTTAACTTCTCCCAAGTCAACATTGCATCACATGCATGTCAAAGCAATCAACCTTACAAGTTAATTACACATACATGTTCAAATACAAGGAAATCATCAGCATCCCTGTGTTCATGCACATCAAGCTTATGCATGCATTTCATCCTTCAACTTCCACTTAAGCACACTATACTTTCCAAGCTGAAATGAAATATAATGTTGTACCAATAAAGTGAGTCTCCTACTCAACTTTTTCCATTCACATTCTTAGCAAAAACCTGAAACATGCATTCCAACAACAAAGAAATTCAAACAGATGGCTTGTATCAATAGACATGCAATCTTAAGTAGATAAGAACTCTAGCCATTTCTTACCAATCCATTTCAAAGGTATTTCCTTTGTGTGCACATCAACATCAACATGTGAATCATCCTGAAACACATCATCCATGGAAATTTCCTTTCCATTTCTTCCATCTTCTCTTTCCACCTTCTTCAGCTTTTGTGGACGCATTGCTGGATTCAAAGTCCAACAAATTTCAGCAAGATTCCCTTGCTTATGGAAGTAAGTGCAACACATGTGCATTCTCTTGACAACATGATTTGCCTTGTCCAATGGACCTTTGGCTTCTTGCTTCCTATCCTTCAAAAGTTTCTTGTATGTGGCCATTCTCTTCCAACATCTAGAAACATTATGGTTATCCAAACCACAAAAGGAACATGCAATTCTTTTCCCATGCTTACATGGAAATTTATCATGCTGAACATAATCAAAAGGAATATGATAAGAACCAGATTTATACCTTTCTCTTTCACCTTTATTGCCTTCATGAGGAGGTGAACTGAATGAAGAAGTGGCTCCCTTTGGAACACCATCAATCTCTTCAAGGCTTTCAAAGTTTCCACAACTTTCTGGTCCAAGTGCATGCTTATGAAAACTTTCATCTTGCAAATGATGTTTCAAGCTATTGCACTATCCATGAATACAATCTTCACACTCTTGAGGTAGAAGATCGGAAATGAAACTCCTTAGAACTGTTTCAATGGCCTTCATGGTAGATTTGGAACTCTCTCCATAAGACTGTCCATAGCCAAGACCCAAATACTTAGGCCTTTCCTAAACCATTATTGGCTCAACAATACCCTATGCATGTTTACCCAAGCCTTTTCCTTCATAGCCCATCTTAGACATTAGCTTGGAACCTATGCCTCTGGTATGTTTTTCAAAAAAGCCAATATAAGCATTCTTAGAAGAATTTGAAGACAAATAGGAATTATTTACCTCTTCTTCAAGTTGATACTTGACTAAGGCTTCTTTGGAAACAAAGAGTTGTGTCTCCAACTCGTTCATCCTTTTCAGGTTCATATTTTCAATATGAAGTTGCCTCTCCATTTCCTGCAATTTGTCAGAAAGAAACTACTTCTCTTCCTCCACGGAATTCAACTGCTCTCTAAGTATGTTGCTCTTCCTTCCATCCTCATACATATCTCTCACCACATCCATCATGGTGGACAAGTCTTGCTTCTTGTCTTCATCAAAGAATCTTTTGAAGAAAGCAAAATTTGAGGACTCACTTTTAGACGTTGTCATTATCAAAATGAAAAAAAGAACTTCAAACAAGATTAATAAAGATCTTATCCAAGCAACCTTTTGCAACAAAACTCTTGTGCTTCAAGGATTGCTTTGAGGTCCTTTGGGATAAGAAGAATGCCTTCAGCCCTTCTTCCTTCTTGTCCTTCCTAGACTGAGCTATCAATAGCTTTCCCTTCACCTCTGCAAACTCACACAATAGTCAGTCTGCAACAAGTATACAATCAATCCTTGACTACCCAAACACCTTTCAGACAAGTAATATTTGCTCTCTCAATCAAGCATTGTGCTTCATGATACCACTTGATTTGGTATAACCAACTTTGATATCACCTTCTTGAAGGTGGGGTTAACCAATCTTAGGCTCTGATACCACCTGATCTGAAAATGGGGCACTAAAGGCATCTTGTCAAGCTTACAAGAACCTCTCCCACTTCCAAAGCTTAAATATTCCCAAGATATTTGATTAACCAATTGTGGAATTAATAATGCTTGAAATAGGTGTATGATGGTGTTTGTTTTCAACTGTTCAAATGCCTTAAGTTCAGTTGTTTATGTTGATATGTAAATACATGTAATAGTAAAACAATGCAGCAAATAACAAACACATAAGACAACAATTTAATTAGGAGTCCACCCAAAACTCTTGGGCTACATCTCGGTGAGCTCTAGTCAACTCAACTAGGTTCTCTAGGATTATGGGATAAGTTCTTTTACAAGCTCCATTCTCAACTACACTAGTTTACATAGAACACAATCGGCTTAGAACACCATCTTATCCCTAGCTTTGAAGCTCTCAGGATTTCTGGCTCTAGCTCTCACTCTGGCTCTCGACTCTGGCTCTAGCTCTGGCTCTGGCTTTGGCTCTGGCTCTAGATCATGGCTCTGGCTCTGGCTCTAGAGCTCGCTTTGGCTCTTGACTCTGGCTCTGGCTCTCTAGCTCTCTCTCGGCCTCTGCGTGCCCCTGTAATTCACTTGACCTCCAACCAACTCTTCAGCAACCTTCCAATGACTCTTTTCAACAACTTTCAAATCTCTTTGGTTTTTCACTCGACCTCCAAGCGACTCCAAAAACTCCCTCAGCTGCCTGTGCTTCCTACTACCTTGTCAATTGAGCTCTCTAGCTTCTTTGAGGCATTCTTCCAACTCTGTGGCTTCCTGTCTATTTCTTTGCATGTAATCATTCCTCTACAACTTTTGGCTTCTTCTGCTCCTTGTCTCTTCGACTGACCATCTGGCTCTGTGGCTTTGTGGCTCTCTCCACGTTACAAACGCATAATTGTCTATAAAATACATACTTGTAGCGTGGCACAATGATCAGGGTTAGTTACAAAGGAATCGGGGCCTTCCATCAGGCAAAACCCAAAAATGGAACAAAATTCCAATACACAGATTTTTACCGGAAAAACACTATCGGGCGTGAAATCCAGGCTGCAAATTCTATGAAATTGACCCTATAAACCCTATCGAGTCTTCCTTTCATTGGCATATCACAATCACATAGGTGGGAGGTCTAAAAACCTTAATACACAGGAATACATAGAAATCCTGAATTCCCAGATTTCAAAATTTATGAAATCAGTTGTATAAACTCATCGTGTTCGGCCCTTATCAGCATATCGATATCACAAATGCATTGCCTTGGTATTGGGGATCACTGATCCCCCATCACTGATTAAATCTTGATTGTTGATCTTCTCCTTGATCAGATGGTCAATATCACATATCACTATCAACATATCGCTGTCGTAATGGCCCTTTGTATCGAGGATCACCAATCTCCCGACTGCCAATTAAATCCTAACCGTTGATCCCTTTTCCCAATATGATAGCTGAGATCACACGTTGCTATTGGAATATCACATTCACTATGGCCTAGGGTTTCTTCCATTATACCATGGCATACACTGACGCCGATCCACTGATCCCATAATCGACAATCACATAATCGCATGTCATGCTGCCTAGGGTTCCGACATCACATATAGTCTACCTCCAATTACGATATGTCAGAGATCGCTAATCGGGGGTCCCTTCCACCTGGCCTTAAGTCCGACCTTTGAACCTTTTGCGATGCGATTTTCCTTTATAAGGCCTTAAGCCCATTTTTGGAAGAAATTGCATCCTTTTCAAAGGAACAAAGGCAAACTTATTTTTGAGATAACTTCATCATCCGAAGTCCATTTTAGCCCATTCAAGTGGTAGTAGAATTAGAATGAAAAGATCTATGAAATGGGACTATTTCTAGGAGCATCCTTGGACTTTCATTTTTTGTCTGTGAGGAGAACTTTAGACTTAGAAGTCTATCCAAGATCCATTTTGGATCAATACCATAACCCATAGTTTGTTATTCCTTGCAAATATTTGAAAATCCTTTTTATAACAATGGTATGGTTTTCATGAGAACAAGTTTGAAATCTATGCACTAGACTCGTTGCTTTCATAATATCTGGTATTTAGGTTATTAGGTATAGCAATCTTCCAATCATTGATATATAGACTGTCTGATTTATCAAAGGTATCTCATCCACTTTACATAGTTTACAATGAGTAACGATGGGGTACTAACTAACTTTCTTTCCTTGATCCCAAATTTCCTCAATGTTTCTCTTAAATACTTGGATTAGCGTCCCAACTATCCCAAATTACTACCAAAGAGAATATCATCTACATAAATTAATAAAATATCATCTTCAAATTTTATATGCATATTGTTGTCTAAAGTACCTCTCTTGAAACCTTGTTGTTGAAAGTATTTTTTCAATTTGGCATACCAAGATCTATGGGCTAGTTTGAGCCCATACAAATCATTTTTCAGTCTAAAGTCATAATCTTCACTCTATGAGAGCATGAATCCTTCTATTTTTTCTATATATACTTCTTCAAGATCACCATTGAGAAAGGTTGATTTCACATCCATTTGGTATACCTTAATGTTCTTTTGACAAGCAAAAGCAAGAAATGTTCTAATGGCTTTCAATATTGATACAGGTGCAAAGGTTTCTTAAAAATATATCCCTTCTATTTGAGCATACCCCTTGTAGACTGTTGAAAATGGAAACAATAAAATCTTGATTTAACTTTCCCTTGAATTAAATTAGGAGAAAATTGTAATTCCACATCACAAGACAACAAGAATGAGTTAACTAAGTTAGTTTCACTTAGTTGACTCAGTTAATTTGAGTTAAGGGCCTAACTTGAGTCATGAAGATTGAGTTTAATTTGAGTTGTAATAATTTAATTCAGTTAAACTGAGTTAAACTCAGTTAAACTAGTTCCACCTGTTGGAGGAACTATGAGGACCTTTAGGAGTGGGGTGCAACTTTAGTGTTCAACCAGTTAACTAATGAATCAGCCATAATGAAATTTGAGTTACCCAGTTGACATTGGAATTCAAGGGAATTATACTATTAGTTGTATAATTTTCTGAGTTATATAGGTCGTGTATCCAGTTAGAGAAGGGCCTACAGGGATGGTGCAATTGCAATTGGTAATTTCTGTAATTAATAGGGGGCTAATTACCAAGGAAACAATGCAAGGAAATAGGAGCTTGGTAGGCAGAAAAATTGGCTAAGTATTGGCCAAATTCAACTTGTGAGGTAGTGAGATAGACTATACTTGTGCAAAGATTGTTTAGGCTTGAACAAGCATTGTATTTCTTCTCTATTTTATAAGTAATGTAATATATATAGGAAGGAGTTTTGAGTAGTTTCTTTCCCCTGAGATAAATCTCTGAGAATATGTGATTGAATCTTATCTCATGTTTATGTTGTGATTTCTCGATCAATTAATTGTTTCTGCTAATGAGTATATTAAGTTCAAGTATTTTGTTTTAGCATATTACATAAGAGGTTTGAATCTACAAGGAATTTCTACATTGTATCAGAGCTAGAATCATAGTAGACAAGAGAATTTGAAGTTTTTGCAAAAGGTTCAAATTACAATATGATTGTTCCAGGTTTTTTCCAAGACTAAGAAGATGACTTCCACCAGACTCGAGCTTGAGTATGCTCTGGAAGGAACCAAAATTTTTATGGCTTGGAAGATATGTATGGGGGTGGCATTAGATTATAACAGGCTACTAGATTACATACAGATAGATGTAGTTAAACCCCTAGAAGCCGATGCCTAGGATATTTCTCAATGGAAGAAGGATGTAGCTAAAGAGAGGAGGATCATATTGGAGGGAGTTTGATATCATATTGTCTCAAATATCTATGGGAAAGAAAATCCATTTGCGATGTGGAAAATGCTAACCGACTTGTTTGAGAACAACAGTGACCATAGGAAGTTGGCAGTAAACTACAAGGTTTGTAGCATCAAAATGTAGAAGGCTGAATCAATTCCATAATACTTGAGAAAATTCACATAGTGTCGTGATGAACTTGGCAGGGTCGGTATTACTATTCCAGAAGAATATATGGGAGCTCTAGCTCTGTTGGGTCTTCCCAAGATCTAGAACTTATCAAGATTTTGTGAATGGTAGAGACAAACAAACAAGCTAGGAGTAGTTATGGTCCAACGTTGTGCATGAATAGATTAAGCAGAGCAATAGAGATGGAACTTCATCCAAGTTTGAGGATGAGTAGAATGTTGCCTTGCCTAGAAAGTAAAAGAAAGGGAAAGGGAATAAATCCCAATCCAAAGGAGATTCTGGTCAGACTAGCAAGAAGAAATACTTATCGAAGATTAAATGTTTTCATTGTCATGAGTTGCGAAACTATTCCACGAAGTGTCCACACAAGAAGGTCGATAGGAATCCCTCGGAAGGAGCAGTAGGTGATGATTTAGCTTCACAATTCAAGTTGGATTTCACACTCATTTCATGCATGGTGACATTGGTGATGGGTAGTATGTGGTATCTGGATAGTGGAACCTCATTCCATATGACATGAAACAAATGAGTTTTCAGTGACTTGGAGGAGCAGGACCTCTAGATGCAAATAAATATGGGTGATGATGGAAAGTATAGCACGACCTATATTGGTACAATTACTTTTCAAAGGGAGTCTAGTTCTCCTCTCACATAAAAATATGTCATGTATGCTCTGGGTTTGAAGAAGAATTTAGTTTCAGTTGCTATGTTGGAAGATCATGGATATGATGTGATATTTAGCAAAGGAAAGGCTTTCCTTAGACATATCACCATGGTACAAGTGAAGAAAATTGGGGTTCATGTGAAGAACCTATATAAATTGGATGTAGAATATTGTGCTTCCTTGAGCACAAAAGCAAAGAATGTGTTGATCTGAGACATCAGTGAATTATGGCATTGGAGACTTGGCCATTTGCACCATGGAGATTTGAAGATCATGCAATATTTTTCTACAAGACTTCCCAAGGGTGCACTAGAGTAGTGAGATACATGCAAAGCATGTACAATAGGGAATTACACCAAATCCACCTTTCATGATAAGGACAATAGAGAGAAAGTAGTGCTTGAAAGAGTTCATTCAGATTTGTGTGGACCCTTCTTGATAGCCTCCACGACCAAGCACATGTATTATGTTATATTTGTATATGATTTCTCATGTATGTGTTGTATTTTCTTCATGAAAAAGAAAAACCATACATTCTCCAATTTTGTAAATTTAAAGCACTTGTTGAGAAATACACTAGCAATAAATTGAGGGCTACAAGGAGCGATAACGACATTGATTATCTGTCGAATGAGTTCAAGAACTTCTATCCAAAAGAAGGAATTCGACTTGAGTTAATAGCACTCCATAACCCACAATAAAATGGGGTGGTTGAGAGGAAGAATAAAAACATTATGGGATATTCACAAACAATGTTTCATGATTAGGGCCTATAATTGCACTTGTGGGTTGAAGCATGCAACATAGTTGTATATGTGTAGAACAAGAGTCCTTATCGAAATTTCATGGTGAGTATATAAGAAGAAGTTTTTTTAGGGAAAAAACTAGATGTCTCACACTTCAGGATATTTGGTTCATCAGTTTACTATCACGTTTCCAAGGATGCAAGGAAAAAACTAGAGTCAACAATTGAGTTGTGCCTATTTTTTGGGTACATTGATACACCTCACAATTATTGAGTGTACCTTCCATCCCAAAGGATGATAGTTGTTCGTAAAGATGTGAAGTTCGATGAAGAGAAGGCCATGATATATCCCCTTTAGATGGATGTTTAGTTGCATGAAGATAAGGAGCTTTTTGATCCAAAGGAATAACCTCAAGATGTTGTGGAGTAGCCACAAGTAGAGGAGTAGAGAGTGGAAGCACCCACTCATGCAAAGATATCTAGAGATGGAAGGAAGCACACCAGAAACACTGAAAAATTATTTTATGATGCTAGATAGAATGTGGGATCACCCACATCATAGTGTAGGTAGTGGAGGTATGCATATCAGTACACTGGGTACATGGCTCTAATGAGTGAGCTAGTTAAGAAAAAACCATCATCATTTGAGGAAGTAGTGTAGAATCCAGTATGGGTTGACACCATCATAGAGGAATATGATTCCATTGTCATAAACAATGTTTGGAAAGTTGTATCAAGACCAAAGAATAAGTGAGTGGTAGGTTCAAGGTGGATCTACAAGGTGAAGCAAGCACCAGATGGAAGCATCGAGAAACACAAGGCCAGATTTGTGGCCAAGGGATTCTGTCAAGTGGAGGCAATTGATTACAAGGAGACTTTTTCTTTAGTAGCAATGTACTCTTCTATTAGATCACTTCTAGGACTTGCAGTGTAGATAGAATGGAAGATGCATCAGATGGATGTGAGTACAACATTCCTCAATGAATTGATTAAGGAGGAGGTGTACATTGAGCAATCAAAAGGATTTGATACCTTTGACAGAGAGTGGTATCTTTGTAGACTCAAGGAGCGTTTTATGGATTGAAACAAGAACCCTATGCTTGGTACACTATGATTGACAACTATTTCACCAGGTTGGGCTTCACAAAAAGTGAAGTAGATGAAAACCTTTTCCATATTATTTTTTAAGGTAAATTGTTGATTATAATATTATATGCTGATGAATTGATTTTAACCGGTGATGAGAAGTTGATAAATCTTGCAAAGAGGATCTTTAAAGAGAATTAGAGATGAAGGACATGGGAATCATGCATTATTTCCTCTATTTGGAAGTATGGCAAGGATATGGGAGTTGTTTGTCTCTCAGGGAAAGTATGCCAATGAGATACTAAAGAAGGTTTGCATGGATAGTAGCAAATCCATGGATGCTCCTCTAGCAGGAAGTTGGAGGAAAGAGGATGCCACTTCCAGTGAGGAGGTAGAGGCCACTATTTATAGGAATCTTGTGGGTTCACTTATGTATTTGGTGAACTCACAACCAGACATGTGTTATGCAGTTAACCAGCTTAGTCAAGCAATCGTTAAGCGAACCAAAATTTACTGGAAGGCATCCCAACATGTGTTGAGATACGTCATAGACACTAGTCAATATGGTCTTTGGTACAAATAGACAGAGGGAGTGAAGCTTCAAGGCTTCACAGATGCAGATTGGGTAGGTAGTCCATCATATCAGAAGAGAACTCTAGGAGGAGTCTTCATTATTGGGTCAATAGTAGTTTCTTGGTACAATAGGAAGTAGAGATTAGTTGCACTCAATTCAGCAAAACTAGATTACATGGCTACTAGTTAAGCAACTTGTGAAGCTATCTAGATGAGGAATATTCATGTTGGATTTTTTGGTCAGATGATGGATCCCACCGTGATTTACTATAACAATTACATTTGTATCAAACTCTCTGAAAATCTAGTTTTTCATGATTGATCTAAGCATATCAACATCTGGTATCACCATCTATGAGATTTTGTGTAGAGGTAGATCATGTTGTTCGAATACATTCCTACAGAGGAACAGGATGAATATATTTTGACAAAGGCATTGTCAAGAGGAAAATTTGAGTTCCATAAAGATAGGATTGGGGTATCTGATAATCCTTTTCTTATTGAGAGAGAGTGTTGAAAATGGCAACAAAAAAATGCTAATTTAATTTCCCCTTGAATTAAGTTTGGAGAAAATTGTAATTACCAATCACAAGACAACAATAATGAGTTAACTAAGTTAGTTTCACTTAGTTGGATTAGTTAATTTGAGTTAAGGAACTAACTTGAGTCATCAAGAGTGGTTCCTAAATTTTAGGAGTCTAGGGTGAGTTTAGTTTGAGTTGTAATCATTTAATCTAGTTAAACTAATTTAAAGTCAGTTAAACTAGTTCCAACTGTTGGAGGAACTAGTAGGGGGTATAGCAGTGGGGTGCAGCTTCAATGTTCAACCAGTTAACAAGTAAATTAGCCACAGTTAACTCATGCATGCATGAAATTCGAGCTACCTAGTTGAGATTAGAGTTCAAATTAGTGTACTATCATTTGTATAATTTTCCAAGTTGTAAAGGTGGTGCATGCAGTCAGAGAAGGGCCTACAGGGATTGTGCAATTCTAATTGGGAATTTATCTAATTAAAATAGGGGGATAATTCCCAAGGAAGAAATGAAAGGAAATAAGAGCTTGGCAGGAAACATAACTTTCTAAGTATTGTACAGAGTTAGCTTGTGAGACAGAGAGATAAATTATACTTGTGCAGACATTATTCAGGTTTGAACATGGATTGTATTTCCTCTCTATTTTCTTACTAATGCAATATAGATAGGAAGGGGTTTTGAGCACTTTATTTCCCCTTAGATAAATATATGAGAATATGTTATTGAATCTTGACTCGTGTTTATGTTGTGATTTATTAATTGATTAATTGTTTTTGTTGATGAGTAGAGTAGATTCAGGTATTTGCTTTTAGCATATTACATAAGCAGTTTGAATCTGCAAGGAATTTCCACATAGGCTAGTCATGATTTGTTACTTATCACTTGGCCTTGCTCATTTAGATTATTTTTAAAAACCCATTTTGTGCATCTAAGATTTTTCTCTTTGGGTTTGGGACAAGCTCCCAAGTGTTAATATTCTCAATTTGATCTAGTTCATGATTCATTTCCTTCACCCAAGACTTATCTTCACTTGCGTGACTAAGATTTTTGGGCTCGATTTGTGACAATAGATCAAGGTTTTCACAACTTGTACTGCCAAAGAATGTCCTTCTAGTTTCAACACCACACCTTCGATCACCTATAATTTGAATTTCTAAGTGTTTTTTCTGCACATACTTGGAATTTGTTTTGTATCTTCTTCTTGATTTACTTCTTTCACTTTTGTTTGTTCTTGTTCTAAGAATATGGATTATGAATTTTATCCTTCATCTGATATCTTGTTTCCCATGGATGGATCTAATCATGTCAGTATTTCATCCACTATAATATAAATGTAGTCTTCAACCCTACTTGTCCTCTTGTTGAAGCACTTGTAGCCTTAGTCTTGACAAAATACCTAAGCAATATACCCACATTAGCTCGAGAATAAAATTTTCCAAGATTTTTAACATTTCTCTTGATACAGAATTATCTCCCAAATACTTTGAAATGTTTCACTGATGTTGGTCTCCCTTTCAACAAATCATAGGGAGTCTTATCATTATTAATCCTTATTTATGCCCTGTTTCCCAAAATAGACAATTGCTTGTATTGCGTATCCCTAGAAGTTGTGTGGAACCTCCACTCCATCAGCATTGCTCTGACAATCTCCTGAATTGTTTTGTTATTTATCTATACTACTCCATTATATTATGGAGTTTTGGCTACTAAGTATTGCTTCCTTATGCCATGAACCTCACAAAAATCTTAAAACTCTCTTGAGGTGAATTATCAACCTTTGTTTAATATTAAGCTTTTAATCTTTAGATCTTTCTCATTTTCAACCTGGGCTTTAAATACCTTCAAATTTTCTAGGGCTTCTGAATTTTCTTTCAGCAACATTATACTAGTGGCTTTGGTAAAATCATCAATATATAAAATAAAGTACCTTTCTCCTCTTGGAATTTTCTTCCTTGTTGGGCAACATATATCAATGTGAATAAAATCTATAGGTTTATATCTTGAGAACTCCTTGGTCTCAAGCTAAGTCCTTGTCTACTTGTTGAACTAACAAGACTTGTAGATTGAGTTATCAAGTTTAGGCAATCATCGTAATCATCTTATTGCTTCTATTTTGTTGATTTTTACCAGGATGTCGAAATTTATATGCCCAATTATTTTATGCAACTACCAAGTTTTATTTATATTACTCAAATAATAACTTACTTTGGAGTCATCAAACACATATAAGTTGTTAGAAGTTTTGACTAGTTTTCCAACTAGCTTTCCATTTTCTTCTTTTTGTATCTCACAGTCTTTGGATTGAAAAGTCGCATTGTAGCCATTATCATGTTGAACCTCAAAATTACCCTCTCCTTGACATATTTTCTCACCTTTTTCCCTTCCTTTTCCATAAGATTATAGATCCCAATCAATGATAAATGATAAATGATAGGATTTGTCTTAAGGAAGGTATTAAATGATTGACATGTTATATTTTTATGTTTTTTCTATTTGAATAAATTTTTGCAAATTAGCTATAGAACATAGCCTATTCTACAACTAACTGTGTATTTTGTAGCTACTGCCATGGTCTGGCAGGTTCCAGGTGTCAAATAAAGAATCTAGCCACATGGGCATCTCTCGAATCATCTGCACATGGATTCTATCCTATCCACTCAGCCCAGATCGACAAGAAAGAAAGCTCAAGATCATAGTCAAAGGTGGAGTCAAACATATGATACCCAGAAGCAATAGGACTCTTCATATGATCTTTCATGGTTAATCAATAAATCTAATAGTTCTGTTGCAAGCATTAACTCAGATCAGCCACCTGTAGCTGATCAGACATTTACACAGTTTTGTTGTAATATGTATGAGCCACCTATAGCTGATTAGAAGTTTATACAGTTCTATAGTAATACGTATTAGCCACCTGTAGCTAGTTTTCCTGAAAGAAAGTTATGATTATTTCCTTTTAAATACTGGTTGTACAGAGCCGAGGGGGGTTCGAAGAATTTTATGTATTAAGTTCAGACTATCAGCTCTATATTTTGGACTTCGTTCTTTTCAATAATATAAGTTGTGTGTTGACCAATGATCATTTAAGAGAGAATTTTTAATTAGTTAGCAGCTCAACCAAGTCAATTGCAAAGGGCCCCTGCACTAAAGGAGGTTTTCTTTCCATTCGTTTTTTGTTTAGTTTTAATTTCATTACCTTTCTTTTAGCAGTTTTTCTAACTTAGGTTGATTTATTTTAGTTTTGAACAATAGCATAATGTTGAAGCTCAATTGTGTAGTCTTGTTCTTCCAACACATTTCATGAAAGGAAATGATTTTGTTTCTAAATAGAATAAGGTTGAAGTAATAAGAATGCACTGTTGTCTAGCTTACTCAATCTTTTGTTATTTATTTTCTATGATGAATTTGTCAATCCATTCTGTTAATGAATGTTTTTGAACACCATTTCAAGTTGATACTCATCCTAAACTAAATGGTTAAACATTCACTTCACACAATGGTTGAAATCAATCAGTTACCTTCTGCATGTTTCATTTAGTTGTCTAGATCATAAAGTAGAGAAAGTTGTTTGTATCCCATCTCAAGAAGGTTATGTTTCAAAATTGAAGGTTAGAGTAACTAGAAGTACTTTAGTTGATTTCATTCTCTGTATTTATTTCAACATGAATTACAACTTTACCCTTAATCTTAAGAAATAGATTCATGACTTAGGATTAATGACGAGATATGATAGATGCTCTATTTTTTCCTTTCTTTAAATTAGATTTTGACTAGCTTCAGCTCTTGGTTCACCTTTAGGAAGTTTAGATGCACTTAAGTTTCTCATAGTTCATATTGTACATCATTAGGAACCAAAGAACAGAAACCCCCAAAACAATATAAAAATACAAAACAACAGAGTAAGAAGGGTTAACTAAGCACATATAGTGCACTACACTTCATCAGCTTACGAACCTCAGTTTATAATTTATGCAAGCAATTTAGGACACTAAAGTGACTAAACATTTTGGTGCCATTTTTGGGGAAGTGTAAATTAGGTAACCACATCTCTTACATCTAAAAAAAATGATATGCGTAGAGAAAGAGACTCTAGGGGTAGATTTATAGCTAGAGGCAAGAGTTCAATTCCTACAACACCACCTACTCCACCAAGACTAAGAAGAGATACACCTCCATCTCACGTTCATACTCCTAGCCATAGATCTCCTGAAGTTCTAAGGTAAAAAATTCAATCAACAGGATCTCCTACTTCATCTACTGAGATAGCCCTAGAGGAGAAAAAATTTGGATTTCCAACATAAGGAGTAGCCTTTTTCACCTCCACAAGGGAACATATTCAAGTTGAAGAATAAAGATTACCTAGTGAGGAAGAAGAAGTAGAACCTCTCTCCCACACACCATTAATAGAGGAACCAGAGGAAAAATATTTATCCTTGTAGGTTGAATCTTATATTGACTCTAAAGAAACTATAATGGAAGAAGAAGGAGAGGATGGAGAATTCACACTGTTTGTAGGAGAAGGAGGTATAGGAAGAGGTAGATGAAATAATGGAGAAGGTAGAGGAAATAATAGAGGAGGTAGAGAAAATAGGGAAATTGATAATTCTTTTGGATTCCCTATAGTTGATGAAGAAACAAATGCCACAATGAAAAATATCTCACCTTCTGTCCTCCCAAATTTCCATGGGTTAAAAAGCGAATATCCTAAAACATTTTTATTTGAATTTGAAGTCTTGTGCAAAACTTATGATTATTTAGAAGACTCTCAAAAACTTGAGTTGTTTCCTTCAACGTTGAAAGGAGCTGCTTTAAAGTGGTTCATGGGGTTGGTCACTCAGTCCATTAGAACATGGATGACATGAAGAAAGTGTTTTTGGATAGGTGTTTGGATTATTGCATGCCCATCAATCACAAGGACAAAGTTCTCAAAATGATGCAAAAAGAGGATGAAAATTTAGAGGATTTAATTGAGAGATTCAACTATAACTTGAAAAGAGCAAATATGGATAAATTAGATGAAGATACCTTAAAATCTCTTCTATTAAAAGCCATTAGAGATGAATGGATAGATATCCTTAACATGATGGGGAAGGGAGATTTCTCTCAACTCCCATTAAGTGACATAGGAGAATTATGTGTTCATCTCTCAAGAGGAAAACCAAAACTAGCGAAGGTCCAAGAGATCCTTCTCTTGTTAAAGTGAATAAATCTGCAACTAGATCAGTGAATAGGGAAGAAATTAGGAATATGCTTGATGAATTCAAAAAAAATATTCTAGGGAGCCTTAGTGAACAAATAGACACCCTTAAGTTAAAAAACAAGTAGAAAATCAAGGCTGATACTTTAGATATTTTTTGTACCAAATGTAGAAAAAAACACACTTTAGGAGAATGTCCTTTGGATGAAAAAATCATATAGACTTGTGTGATTTGTTCAGAAAACCATAATACAAAGGGTTGTCCTTCAATTACAGGTCTTAAGGTTGTTTGTCAAGAAGAAACAATTCCAAATTCAATAGAATCTCTTTGCTTTGTCTCTAGAAGACCTTGGCAGGGGCCATAAAATTAGGGATTTAACAATCAAATGTATATTCAACCCCCACCAAATTGGAATTCTTGGCAGCAACCTTGGCCTCAACCTAAATCTCAATCTCAATCTCAACCTTGGGCTCAAGGAATACAAAATCCTTATGGAATATTCTCTCAATACTATCAATATCCTCCATCATACCAGAATTATCATCCACCACAAATTCTACAACAAAATCAGTAGCCACAACTTCAAAATCAGAATCCTCAACTTTCACTACCATTCCCGCAACAAAACCAGCAACCTCAACTTCAAAACCAAAATCCTCAACTCTTACTATCATTTCAGCAGAGACCAAATCAACTACTTGCCCAACCATTACCAAACCCCAATAATAAAAATCCTTGGAATACTTACATGGTGGAAGGGCAACAATTTACAACTTATGTGATCACTCCTCTAGATCTCAATGATGTTCAACTAAGATTCGGTAGGATATTAGAAAAGGAAAAGCCTTCTGTAGTTATTCAGGAACAAGAAACTTCTGAGGAAGATTCTCTACAGCCCAATAAATTTTTTGAAGGAACATCCCTCCAAAACAAAAATACTGAAAATGAAAAATAGAAAGAACTAATGAACTCAACTCCTATCATTGAGAAACTAGTATCTACTTCTACACCTCCTCTTCGTGAAAGATTACATGTTGATAGAGGGGTAGAAAAGCAAATTATGTTGCCTAATTGTGATTTTCTAGATGAATTGAAAAATGTTTGTATCAAAATCCTTTTGTTACAACCCAATAAGGAGAGTCCAATTATAGCTAAAATAATAAAGGATTTGAGCATAAAGAAACCAGGAAGAGAAACAAAATAAATAAAAAGAATTTAGTTGGTAGGAAAAATAACAGACATAATGATGGGAAAAATTGCCATACAAAAGTATGTAAATCTAGGAAGTCCAATTGTAAAAACACATATCAATGGAGTTGAAATTCCGAATACATTGATTGATTTAGGAGCAGCAATAAACATCATGAGCAAACAAACCATGGAACAACTCAAGCTTCCTAATCTTCTTTTCACACCTACATTACTGCAATTAGCAGATAGATCTGTAATCAAACCAAATGGTGTGTTAGAAGATATTTAAGTGTCCTTAGATTCTTGGGAATACCCTGTTGATTTTATGATCTTAACCCCCAAGAACAATCTAGGAGGACATCCACTTATATTAGGAAGACCTTGGTTGGCCACAGCTGATGCTTTCATTAGTTGTAAATCTGGTGACATGCATATTTCTAATGGTAATTTGACTAAGAAATTCACTATGTATCCTCCAACAATAACAATCACATAAATAGATGACAAATAATGGATTGATGATGAAAATGACATTCAACCTCTCTTTACTATTTCATACATTAGTGAAGATAGTCAAATCTTAAATACAATGGAAATTTTTGAATCATCTCTAGAATATGAACATGATCAATTTCAAGAAAAATCCAATATTGAATATTTGTCATCTAGGCAGATGTCTCTTTATTATATTGAAGAATTTGGTAGCTCTATAATTGAAATCTTTCTAGGGAGAACATTGAACATAAACAATAACTTGGATAAATCACAAGAAGAAAATCTAATCAAAACATTACAACAACATTTTTCTACATATGCATGGGAATATACTGACATGAAAGGAATTAGTCCTAAGACTTGTGTATATCACATCTATGTTGAGGAAAATTGTAAACCTATCACACAACCTTGAAGAAGGATGAATCCAAATCTTAGGGAAATTGTGAAAGAAGAGCTGTAAAAACTACTGAATGTAAACTTCATTTACCCATTTTCAGATAGCCAATGCATTTCCCCTCTAGTGGTTGTGCCTAAAAATAATGGTAAATGGAGGGTATGCATTGATTATCGAGAATTGAATAAAGGTACCCTTAAAAATTATTTTCCTTTTCCCTTTATAGATCAAGTGTTAGATACATTAGCAGGTAAGAAGTATTTCTCATTCTTGGATGGTTTTAGTGGTTATAATCAAATTTAGGTGGCACCTGAAGATAAAAATAAAACCACATTTACTTGTCCATGGCAAACCTATGCCTATCAAGTACTTCCTTTTGGATTATGTAATGCACCTGCAACATTCCAAAGAGCAATACTAAGAATTTTTTCTGATCTAATACATGATTGTGTAGTGGCATATATGGATGACTTTACAATCTATGGGAATACATTTGAATAAGCTTTAGAAAATTTGGAAAAGGTTCTTAATAGTTGTAAGGAAGCAAACCTTTCACTAAGCCATGAAAAATGTTTTATGACGTTTACAGAAGGGATTGTTTTAGGACATCACATTTCAGGAGATGGAATTAAAGTTGATAAATCTAAAGTTGAAGTCATCTCTAAATTATCAATTCCAAATTCTCAAAAAGTATGTTAGAAGTTTTCTAGGATTTATAGGATACTATAGAAGATTTATAGAAAATTTCACTAAAATAGCATCCCCACTCTTTAAATTACTCACCAAGGATTGTGAATTCAAATGGAATCATGATTGCTAGTTAGCATTTGAGACTTTAAAAGCAAAAAATTCTGAAGCACCCATCTTGAGAGGTCCAAATTGGAAACTACCTTTTCACATTTCAACAGATGCTTCAGATACAACTTTGGGAGCTGTATTAGGAAAAAAAGATTTGATTCCCTAAGCCATCTACTATACAAGTAAGAATTTGACTCCGACTGAGTTAAATTATACTGTCACTGAAAATGAATTTTAGCTATTGTTCATGCTATCAATAATTTCATACATTATATAATAGGCTATGAAACCTTCGTTCATACAGACCACTCTGCAATTAGATAGTTAATGAATAAACCTATTACTAATGGTAGAGTTACAAGATGGTTATAACTCTTGCAATAATTCGACATTACTGTGCTAGATAGACTTGGAAAACAAAACATAGTTGTTGATTTCTTGTCCAGAATTCAAAATATCAAAGATGACACTTTGGTTGAAGATATGTTTCCTGATGAATATCTTTTTGCAGTAACTACTCAGACCCCTTGGTTTGCATTTATTGCCAATTACTTAGTCACAGGGAAATTCCCTTCATATTTGTTTCCTAGAGAGAAAAGAAAAATCATTCAAATAAGTGCAAGATACTCATGGATCACTAATGAATTGTATAAAATAGGTCCAGATCTCATGATTAGAATATGTGTTAGGGAAGATGAAATTCCTGATATTCTTAAGGCATGTCATGATGAACCATGAACCATGTGGTGGACACTTTGCTGACAAGAGGACAGCCTATAAAATCCTTTCTTTAAGATATTATTGGCCATACATCTTCAGAGATGCCAAAGAATATGTCAAGAGGTGTGACAGCTACCAAAGGGTAGGAAAACCTGCTTAATCAAATGAAATGCCACTACAAATTTAGGTTCTCATTGAACCTTTTGAAAAATGGGCCTTGGATTTTATTGGACCAATTAATTCCCCATCTAATCAAAAGAAGTATATATCGGTATGCACTGATTATGTCACTAAATGGGTAGACGCTAAAGCATTACCTTTGGTTAATGAAAAATATGTAGTTAATTTTCTTTTTGAGGACATCTTCACTTGTTTGGGTGTTCCAAGAGAGATTGTGACAGATCAGGGATCTCAATTTACATCTAAAATGGTGAAAAGTATTGTGGAAGATTGCAAGATAAAACATATGAAATCTACCCCCTATCATCCACAAGCAAATGGTCAAGTTGAATCTACCAATAAGGTGATTGGAGGAATTGTGCATCTACATACAAGAGATTGGGAAGAAAGGCTTCCTGAAGCCTTATGGGACTATAGAACTACATGGAAGAACATGACGTGACATACACCCTATGAACTTGTTTATGGGAAACAAGTCTTGTTCCCTATAGAGTTTCAAATCAAAACCTTCAAGATGGTAGTTCAATTGGCACTGGATTTATCAGGGGCAAAGAAACATAGATTGGAGCAACTCAATGAGCTTGATGAAATCATGCAAGATGCAATTAAAAGAATCAGTATAGTCCAATAGCAAAGGACTAAATGGAATGATAAAGGAGAAGAAGTTTCAAGCAGGAGATTGGGCACTTTTGTTCGATTCAAAATTCAAAGGTTCTCAAGGGAAGTTTCAGACTCATTGGCTTGGGCCATATGAGATTGAAGAAGTCTCTAATAATGGAGTAGTAAGGATAAGGACATTAGATAAAAGAAAAATACCTCTTCTTGTGAATGGTCATCGGTTGAAGGTATATTAGAAGCCAATTTCAAGGGAGGATTTTATTAAGATTTTCCAAAATAACTCTAAAATGAAGCTAATGAAGAAGAATTCTTCTTCTCCGCTAACTTAGCCTTTTTTCTGATTTTTAAAATCATAAAAAAAATATAATATATATATATATATATATATATAGATATATAATATATTGTATAAGTTTGAAAAACAAATCATTGATTGGATACTTATACAGAAAATACAGGGTGAAAATCAGATATTTTTGACATCCTATATTTCCATTTCCTTCTGTAATAAGTAGTGACAAAAAGATACAGTCATTTGTAGTTCAGAGTCTACAAATTCATAGTATCATTCCATATCCTTCTGTTTTGATTTTATTTTATAGTTCCATTTCATCTCACTGTAATATTTCATTCACATTTTATTTTTATAGTTTTTCTCCATCTCACCCTATTTTCCATTTTTATTTTACATTTCATTCCATTTCACTTTCATAACCCATTTCCATTTCATTTTTACACTCATATTCCATAGCCATATTTCACTTTTCCTTCTTTTCATATTCTGCAGTTGATTCCATTCTACAACTAATTTGATTATGCAGCTACAACTTATTTATCAGCTCTGACACAATTGTACAACTCACAAATAAATGATGAATACAGGAAATTGAGTTTTGGAGACCAAACATGCTTAAAGGTACCTACATATCAACACCAAAAGAGTTATCAAACAGAAAGGTTAAGTTCTAAAGGTAAAATCCAAAATTTATTTCAAACAGCAAGTTAGAAACATAAGGCATGTATAATAAGGATAATCGTATGTCTCCTTAACAAGTCATCATTTGATTTGACTGCCACTTCATCATACCACATCTCCTCCACATCCTCCATAGTCTGTACCAAACGGTCCATAATAACTTCATCATACCATATCTCCACCACACTGTACATACTCTGTACCTAAATCGTCCCTAATAACTCCATCTGTTAACGGTCATGGATACGATGTGACCAACTTTTCCACGTCTCTCCAAACGCTCACCATCTATTTATTCCACATAAACCCATAGTTCTTTTTAACCATACTCATAGTCAATCCATTTCATAGACCAGGGAGTAATTTTGAAGGCTAAGAAATTTTGCTAAATAGAAGACATGGGACTCATTGTCAGGACAGAGCCAGTAGGAGCAAAATATATGGAAGGATACCCACAACTCAAGGAAATGTTGCAGAAGGTTGGATGGCTCAACTTCATTTAAAAAATTGATGGTTTTCATAAAGAGATCACAAAATCTTTTGCTAGATCTTTTAATGGTATAGAAGTAGAAATTGGAGACATTAAGTTTGCAATAACAGAATCCTTCATAATAGAGGCTACAGAACTTCCAAGAAATGGTGAAAGATGGTTCAAAAACAAGGAATTGCACAGTGAATTATGGAAAGTAATCCTCAGGAAACTAAGTATGGATGTCTCTGTATTTAGAAAATGAATTCTTATTTCAGCTCTTAAAAGTAAATGGAGAAGCATGCTTTTGATATTACTGAAATTTATCACCTGTGAGGGGAGATTCGAGTGCATGCATGTCTACCATATACGTTTATTGATTAATTTTCTAGAAAATGGAGAAATCAATTTTCCTTTCTTCCTGCTAAAAAGTTTAAGAAGGATGGCTTCAAATGTACAAAAGAAAATAGAATTCATAGACACAACCATGTACCATCATGGGTTGGTAAAGATAACGGTTGAGTTTCATTTGAAACGAATAGGATATACCTGGGAAAATTTCCTAATAAGAAACTATTTCCAAGAGGCGCCAAAGTCACCTAAAGAAGGTAATGTCAGAAGGAGTGGGATAAAGAAGACCGGTATAACCATTCAAAGCAAATTTTTGTTCTCAACGCAGAAAAATGATGAAGAGCTAATCTCTGAAAAATTGATAGAGATGAAGAAGCAAATCAAGTAAAAAGGGAAGATAAAAAATAAAGCTGGAGAAACTACTGGAAACAAGCATGAATCTTCATTACAAAAAGATGATGAAAAATTAATCTCTGAAGAATTGATAGAGATTAGGAAACAAATCAAGAGAAAAGAAAAGATAAGAAAGGAGAAAAAGATCACAGAGAAAGAGAATGTAAGTCATCCACAACCTCGAAGAAGCTCTAGACTCTGAGGGATGGTAAAGAAAATACCATCAAAATGGATAGAATTCATAAACTTAGGAGAGTAAACCCAAAAAATTTCTCCTGCTAACACCTCTTATACACACAGTCCTCAAAACTCTCCTGACCATCATTTTGAAGGTAGCCCAAGTAGAGGATCTCTAGGCATAGACCCAGTACACCAACAAATATATGATTATATAGAATCAATGGAGAAGAAAAGTGCTTCAATGAATTTAGAATCCTCTGTCAATCTAGAACCCTCTGTGAATCCATAAGAACCTCTAATTGACTTTCTCAAACAGGAAATCTATGAATTAGAGATATTTAACAGACACATCAAGAAGGAGAACGAAACCTTGAGGGAAAAAAGTAAATTGGAAAAGGCTATTCATGATAATACCATTCTGCATCTAGGACTGTGGTATAAGAAGAATAGGAAGTTGAAGAGGAAGAATAGAAGCTTGAACAGAACAATCATCAACCTTAAATATAGGCTTCTTATGAAGAAAACTAGAATGGCAGTCACTTCAAAGAAGAGCAAAAGAAGAAAATTGGATGTACTACCAAAAGCATCTGAGAAAATACAATAGGAAATAAGAATTCACATTTCTAGCAAATTGCATGAGGACATGCAATGATTTTGCAGTGGGGGTATTTTTAACCTTAAAATTACCCTCTCCTTGACATTTTTCCTCACCTTTTTCCCTCGCTTTTCCATGAGATTATAGATCCCAATTAATGATAAATGATAGGTTTTGTCTTAAGGTATTAAATTATTGACATGTTATATTTTTATGTTTTTTCTATTTGAATAAATTTTTACAAATTAGCTACAGAATGCAGCCTATTCTGTAGCTAACTGCGTATTCTGTAGCTACTTCCATGGTCTGGTAGGTTCCAGGTGTCAAATGAAGAATCCAGCCACATGGGCATCTCTAGAATCATCTCCACATGGATTCTATCCTATTCACTTAGCCCATATCGACAAGAAAGCAAGATCAAGAACGTAGTCAAAGGTGGAGCCAAACATATGATACCTGGAAGTAATCGGACTCTTCATCTTCCCTCTCGTGGTTATTCAATAAATCTAATAGTTTTGTTGCAAGCATTAACTCGGATCAGCCACCTGTGTTAACAATTTTGTTGCAAACATCTCGCTCGAATTTAAGCCACTTGTAGCCGATCAGACGTTTACATAGTTCTGTTGTAATACGTATGAGCCACCTGTAGCTAGTTTTCCTCAAAGACAGTTATGATTATTTCATTTTAAATATTGGTTGTACAGAACCGAGGGGGGTTCGGAGAATTTTATGTATTAAATTTAGACTTTCAGCTCTGTATTCTGGACTTTGTTCTTTTCTATAGTATAAGTCATGTGTTGACTAACGATCATTTAAGAGAGAATTTTTAATTAGTAAGCAGCTCAACCAAGTCAGTTGCAGAGGGCCCTTGCACTGAAGGAGGTTTTCTTTCCATTCCTTTTATGTTTAGTTGTAATTTCATTACCTTTCTTTTAGTAGTTTTTCTAACTTAGGTTATTTATTTTAGTTTTGAACAATAGCATAATGTTAAAAATCAATTGTGTAGTCTTGTTCTTCCAACACATTTGATGAAAGGAAACGATTTTGTTTCTAAACAGAGTAAGGTTGAAGTAATAAGAATGCACTGTTGTCTAGCTTACTCACTGTTTTGTTATTTATTTTCTAGGACAAATTTGTCAATCCACTATGTTAATGAATTTTTTGAACACCATTTCAAGTTGATACTCATCCTAAACTAAATGGTTAAACTTTCACTTCACACAATGGTTGAAATCAATCAGTTACCTTCTGCATGTTTCATTTATTTCTCTACATCATAAAGTACAGAAAGTTGCTTGTATCCCATCTCAAGAAGGCTATCTTTCAAAATTGAAGGTTAGAGTAACTAGAAGTACTTCAGTTGATTTCATTCTCTATATTTATTTCAACATGCAAACAACTTCACCCTTAATCTTAAGAAATAGATTCATGACTTACGATTAATGACGAGATAGGATAGATGCTTTGTTTTTTCCTTTCTTTAAATTAGATTTTGACTAGCTTCAACTCTTGGTTCACCTTTAGGAAGTTTAGATTCACTTAAGTTTCTCATAGTTCAGATTGTACATCATTAGGAACCAAATAACAGAAACCCCGAAAACAATATAAAAGTACAAAACAACAAAGTAAGAAGGGTTAACTAAGCACATATAGTGCACTACACTTCATCAGCTTACAAACCCAAGTTGATAATTTATGCAAGCAATTTAGGACTCTAAACATATCACACGTTTGAATCACACTGAAAAATTATGTTTGAGACATATCTACAACACATTTTGAACCTTGGTATTTTGATCAAGACTTACTATGTCCTTTCCCTTAATTCTTTTTGGAGCATTATTTCCAAAGGTCACATTGTTACCCTTATTCTTTTCTTACAAAGAAAATAATTTACTCTTATCCCTAGTCACGTTCTTAGAACCACCACTATCTACATACCATCTATTTTCCTAATCATCTACAAACAAGGAAAGTCCACAGTCCATGTTTTTCTCAGTCTTCTGCTTCCAATTCTTCTTGTCCTTAAGGAAAGCTAGCTACCAATTTTATTTTGGTTTAGAAGGGTACTTAAACCTACTTCTGTACTCATTTTCTTTGTACCCAAAATTATTGCACTTGAAACATTCAACTTCATTCCTCAGAGAAGAGAAAGGATTTTTATTCCTATGGAATAAGTTCTAATTTCTAGAATTTTGATCATTTCTATATATGAAGTTTTCACCTCTTCCCACTTTGGCACTTTTTCAATTAATGGTTTTATGTCAAAAGATATTAAATTTATAGAAATTACCATAAAACAATTTTGGGTACCATATATTCGAGAATTGACAAGGTTGAGCTGGTTACATGTACCTTTTTTGTCTTTCTAACTAGTTTACATCTTTGTGGTGTGATATGTTTGAGAAGTTAGTATTCTTGTTCCAGTGATGAGTACTCATCTAGCTTGTTTTTCCTTTATATTCATTTATTCTTCCTTGAATCACCTTTGCGTAACTCTAGGGGTCTTCGAATCGTGTGAACTTGAAACTTGTATTTCCCACTGAAGGATTTTGTCATTCATAGTAACCCAAACCTGATTTGTTCTTTGGAGGCCTTTGAATTCTCATAATGTGATTCAACTTCTCTATTACTTTAAAAAATATTCCATCCAGAAGGCTTCTCCATCTTGGACCTCTCAAGATCTATTCTTAAGGATAATTTCTACTTCTAGACTATGACAATTCCCTTCGCATTCGAGAATCAAATCATTTAGAACCCATTCATTTTATTTTTCTTCGTCTAGATTGAATTTCAAGGAAAAAATATCTCCTTTATATGATTCTAACATGATCTCCTCCTTTTCCTTTATCAATTGTTACTTCAAGGGTCTATTTTCATCATCTAGCTTTTCAATGGTCTTATGTTTATCTTCTAATTGAAGTATTGAGCTTTCTTTGATTTTAATGGATTCTTCCAGTTTTTCTCTTTCATAAACAAACTTCTCATTGTTAGAGTTATACATACCTTCTTTAGAATGCAAAAACTATTATTTTAGTTGCTTCTTCTTCTTTCTTTCCTTCTTCAATTCATCAAGGACACTGATGAGCTTCACTTCAAGATCCACTACTCCTTCTTCTTCTTCTTCCTCACAGTCCGAGACATTTTTGGTTTTGGAGTCAGTTTCAAGTGTTGTAAGAAAACATCCATTGGAATCACCTTTAGAAGAATATTTGCTATCATATTTTGATGTAGACTTGTCCTCCTTGGAGTAGATCCCCTTTTTATTGAAGGACTTCTTCGGATATTTATGAGATTTGTCTCTTATATTTTGAATATTATCCTTGTGTGGATGTTCTTTATAAGAACGCTTGGATGCAAATTTCCCAACTCTTCCAGAATCAAAGAATTTGAAGGGCATATTATCATTATACTTACATTCACCTTGCTTCAATTTTCTACCAAAATAAGCCACCTCTTGATCATATTCACAGATACAACATTCTTGGTGATATTTGTGCTCTTTAGTCTTCTTAGACACTTTGAATATCGCCTCCTTTTGTTTAGTCTTCTCCTTTCCAACTCTCATCTCATAGGTCGTGAGAGTACCAAGTAGATGATCCATTATGAGGCTTTTCAAAATTTTCATCCCCTCAATGGATGAGATTTTGGCATTGAATCTCATAGGAAAATACCTTAAAACTTTTTGAACAACTACTTCCTCCTTGAGATCTTCAACAAGTCCTATGAGAAATTCCATTACCTCATCAAATATAAGGAAATATTTTGATGTTTTTTCTTCTTCATTCATCCTTAATCTCTCAAATATCATTTTGAAAGTTTGGAGCTTGGCTTGCTTGGATTTTTCATCTCTCTCATGACTTTTATTAAGTTTCTCCCATACTTCTTTGGATGAATTACAGTGCATAAAATTTACAGGTTCAGATTGACTAAGACCATACAGGATGGAATTCTTGGCCAATTCATTATTTTCATAAACATTTTTACCATCAATATTTGTAGGGGGAGTTGGAGGGATGACATAGTCTGCTAACACATAGATCCAAACTTATGTTCCTAGGGACATGTGATTGGCTTCCATCCTAATTTTCCAAAAGGCATAGTTTGACCCATCAAAGACTGGTATCTTACTTGATTAATCATCCTCATTCTCTTTTATATACATGATTCCTTATAGATCTACCTTTAGTGGTTAAATTGTTCCTAAAGGAACTTAGATTTCATACTAATTGTTGGACTTAAGGAATTATTAAGAAGGGGGGTGAATCAGTTACTATTAGGAGTTATAACTTTTAAAGAAAATTCTTACTTTCCTTTAAATTTAGCAATTACTGATGTGAGAAATCATATAAAAGTACATAAATAACAATGTAATATATTCACATGAACACACATACAATAAATATGGGCATCATACACATATGGAAATAGGGTTTTAATGCGGAAACCCAAATAGGAAAGCCAACAATCTATTTGTTACTGTTATTTGCAAGGACCCATTCATAGAAGGCCCCAACCCCCTTAAAAAAGGCAAGCCAAAACTTTCCAATAGGCACCAACCTCTTATGAATTCAGGCCACAACTTGCTTTCGCCAAATATTCTCCTTTTCATACAATTTTGAAATTGAGTAAAAGACACCTACATCTATTATATAGAAAAACATAAAGAACCTAATATTTTGTCACACATAGATAATTCCTCTCTGATTTGTAACCTCACACTCCACTGCACACCTCATTGCTCCATTAGCTTTGTCCTCAGACCTTAATTATTCTAAATAATCAACAACACTTGGCCCTCAATATTCTCATGCACAGAAATAACTTATCATAGCAACACACACCCTTACTTCAAGCACACTCACACAATGAATGATTTTATAACCTTTGTCAATTATTCAACTCAAGTGTACTCTAGTAAGACTCTCCATTCGTTCATTACATCACGTTATTCAGCCACTACAACTGCATTAATTTTGTTAATGGGAAACAGAGGATTTCAAATTCTGAGAATTAATACTTAATCCACCTGCATATTCAAGGAGTTCCTCCATTAAATTCTACATGTATAGATATCCTGGCTCTCCAACACTCTTTTGTAGGTTGTGGTCCTTGTTGCCTTTTAGTTTCCTAGTTTCACAATTTTCCTCAGTCGCCATTTTTTATCAGGGATGGTGTTCTTAAATGAAGGTTGTGCTCAATTATTTTCATTTAGAAATCATGGTCCTCTCTGTCTCAATCTCAATTCAATGCTTCTTGGAGATCACTATTGACTCTAATTCTCAATTCTAGGTTTTGACCCATTCAATGACTATCACCCTACTATGATAGACTTCCCCAAATGATGGACTCTATAAAATAGAACGCAACACAACTTCTGACCCATTCAATCTTTCTTATCCACAAATGTGGCACAATGAAACATATGACACACCTGCAAAAT
Source organism: Pinus taeda (assembly GCA_000404065.3). Lineage (NCBI taxonomy): Eukaryota > Viridiplantae > Streptophyta > Pinopsida > Pinales > Pinaceae > Pinus > Pinus taeda. Next base: position 39,154 of record APFE031322687.1, on the reverse strand, counting down.
ATAACATCAATAGATGTTGACCCGTTCTCATCACAAGAGCTAAGCTCGTGATGGTAATTTGTTGTTTGTAAGACTAAAAGGCCCTTGCTTTCAAAATACATGAGAACACAACATAACTAATACTTGGGCACACTTTTAGGCAATTCACAGAATCATCAACTATCATAAAAGTATCTGTCCCCCAGATATGTTACCATTAGAGAAATTTTGAGGTCTAAGTTGGGCCTCCTAAGGAATATTATAAAATAATAGTGGAAATAATAAATAATATTAAATTACGTCATCAAATTTTAGAGGGAGGAAAGAAAAAACTACTTTTTCAACTCGTACTTTAAACTTATCTCCCTACATTTTTACTCAAATTTTGAGAAAGAGCACTCATTGGATGTAAAATTTAATTCCTTAGAGTATTGTGTAGTTGACAGACTAAGTAATAGGAGTTAGGTCACTGTGATCTAGGGTCTCTCAATGCTTAGTGGAGAATGTTATCATCTCTGATTACGTAGAGGGAAAGTATATGAAATAATAGGCTTGAAAGTGCACAATGTGCTCATCACTTTCCCAAAGGCTAAATGTGTTCGTGAGTAGTCCAAGATGTAAGGATAAAGAAGGACTCCAAAATTTACTAAGTGTAAGACCAATAAGACAAGAGGGTAAAATCATATAATAGGTCTCAAGCATGATCACACAAAAGTATACATGAAATCACATGACAAGAAGACACACAATACCCAAAACCAACAAGCATATAGTGAAATGGAAATAAAACAACACTTGCCGCAAAGTGTGACACTTAATATGTGTTGGTTGATAAAAGGTGTCTTTTAAAACTCCTAATTACCCCACATTAATCATCAACCTGGGAAAGTTCTTTTATTCCAAGAGTGTACACAATATGCGCATGATATGAATCCAGAGAGTAATGTTTATTAAAATGAAGTATACACCTTTTATACAAAAGTAAACAGATGCATCTAATAAACTCAAATTGCAATCATTAAAGGAAATATGAAATCTAAGATTCAAGACTCAAACCTCTACTAAAATCATAATCAAATCTCACACAAGCAATTCAATTAACAATAGTATCAGGGGAGAGCACAATAGCAATAACTCATCTCTTCTTAACTGATTCAATCTAAATCATACTCAATATCTAAAAAGCAATCCAAATGGAAATGATATCAATCTAAGGGTTCGATAGCAATAACCAAATTCTTACAATTGATTAAATCAATACGATTCACTATCTAAATAATTGAATCTAGAATAAGCGTAAATCAAATCCAATGATAGTGTTGTAAAACATGTAAAGGAAATACACTACTTCAATACAGGAAAGAGATAATTAACAAATAAGATAAAATCACAGAAAAGAGGGAAATTATCAAATCAATAAAACTTGCGAGAATCAGAAATATATAACACAAGGAAGCAATTTAATCCACCAGAGGTCAAGCCCTTAGCCACCAGCGAACATTGTTGAGCTACTTTAGAGAATACGAATGAACAACAACTTCAATGATATATTAATCATCAAATTTCAGTAGCATTACAATATGATCGCGTTCTCCAACAGCACGAGTGTGTAAATTTAAATTACAATGTGAAATAATAGAGACATGTCCCCTTTCTTCCTATAATCATTTTCTTTTATAGTAAGAAAGGGGTAAAAGATAAATTCGATCACTTAGGATCTCCCGATCTTGAGGGATACACAACTAATTTCTATCTTCATACACCTTTCCTATTTCACTTTGATCCTCATAATTCATCCTCAACCTTATCTACAATCGATGTGTTCCATCCTTCATTTGTTGGTTTATGTTGTTCCATTGTTAGGGAACAACAACTGTTCCTTTCGTTGTTTTTTTGCATAAAGAGGAGTAAAAGTTAGTTATGATAGCTAAATCTTGATTGCGAGTATTTTATCCATTTATTATCATAATACATCAATATATTAGCATATTGAGATATGAAAAGATAAGAAATGAGGAAAAAGGTGATGAAATTAATAGTAAATACATACCCATTTCGTAACTCAACAATATGTACCTTCACGACATAAGTGTCACAGTGAAACCAAAGGATGCATTATGCCATAAGAATATGTCCAACATGATGAGGCTCATCATTGGGTAAAATATATGGACCTTAATACACCTCCAAGATTACTAAAATCAACTCCTCTCAGAATTCCTTAATTATACTTTGCTTAATGAGATGAGTAAAAGTAAGATGTTATGTCCAGTGGTCTAATGTGCATTGATTGCAGGTTTTTTGGAAAAAATTATGGAAACTTATGGCTAATTAAGGTGCAAGAACTCGAATTAGACAAGAAAGAGAGATTATAGGAGATGGATCTTCCTCATTAAATCCTCACTCATTCGAACATCCATCAATGAAATCAAACCATCTCAGAGTTGCAGGTAGCCGAGTCATGTGGATCATTGGCAGTTGAGCCAATGATAGTTAAAGAACCAATTTATCTAGAGATTGGGAGCCAATCCTCCCTAGATTTAATGAAGTTGTTTGTAACTTCAATGGTATAAATAAGGAGGCCTAGAGCCTCATTAGGATTCGAATTTTCTATGCAAGATAACTAAGCACTTGCTAGTTGAAGGATTGTGACAAAACATTGTTATGTATTTTTTTGATATGTTAAAGAAAATGAGCATTCCCTTGATTCAACACTGAGTTGACTTAGACAGATGAAGCTCTTGGGTTAGGGCCCAACCCTAGCAATAGAGGTTCCTCTTACTGTACTTGTATGCTTATGTTATTTCATATATTATTTGTTGAATTGATTTTGGCGTTGCTACATTGCAAGTATTAGTGAATTTGATTAGCTTAATTCCATTTGTGCATATATTTAAAAATACCTTTAGAGAGATAAAGAAATATCAAAAAGGTTGATAACAGGTGTATCTTGCCTCATTCCTCCCTTCAAGGACCATGGTTTGAGAACAGAATTAAGGTTTCTTATGAAATTTAGGGTTTTTTTGCTAATTAGGTCAACATGTTTTAGTTTTAAGAGAGATTTTGTAGTTTTCATTTATGATATATTAAGCTTTGAATTGGATTTCATGGTGCTTTCATAACAGGCTTCAAGCATTTCTGTGGATGAACTAGGCAAATAGATGATGAAATTCTGGTTTACTATGTTGATGTGAGCCTTTCTTGTTTTGACATGAATTATGGATACATGCCAACAATAATGTATATGTTGTAGGAGTTTCAATATTTTAGGAAGACCTCATATCATCAGTCTTAGCCAAACCATACCAACCCATGATTGCCAAAGGCCACTAAGTTCACAATCCGAGTTATCATTTCACAAGGACAACTTGCCATGCTTGTTGAGAAAATCCAACCATCATACAACTTTGGTTTTAGTTCTGAGTGACTCATGACCAATTCCTTGCCTTATTCTTACCATCACTCACCTTTCCCGAGTTCCATAACACTATCCAAATCACTCCTTATGCTTTTCGCATGTTCTTGTAGGAAAACAGGGGATCCTGTAGGTGCTGTTAGCCTTGGAGGCAAACGGCCCAAAAATCGATCCATATATGTCCTAAAAGTCTCCAAACTTTCTTAAGAATTATCCCAAAGGATCCAAGTGTGCTCCAGAATTCTTCAAAATCCTCTTAAGGGTCGTTCGAAATCAAAATGGTCGAATGAGGAAAGCCCTTAAAGGGGAGGAACTACACTATGGAGAGGTAGGAAATGCTTGAAAACCATTAAAGTTCCAAAATCACAGGCTTAAAATGAGAAGGCACAGTAGGTGATTAGATTTGGCCGATCAATGGCCTAGATCTAATCGGTAGGTCGCATCAGTGCAGACCATGCGGTGATGGTGATGGCAATTGGTGATCAAACGAGGACCATCAATTGCATATGTGGATCAATGGACTAGATCTAATCGGTGGGTCGCATCGGCAGAGGCAAATTGGTGCAGACCATGGGGTGATGGCGGTGGTGATTAGTGATCAAACGAGGACGTTAATAGCATACGCGGATCAACGGCCCAAATCACAGATCGGGAAGACCAAAGGGGCGAGGCCTTTACATATAATGATATGCAATTGCAATGAGATCGCATCGCATTATCACATCGGTGCTGACCAAAGGGGTGGGGCCTTTACATATTCCTATGTGTGATGCGATAAGGTCAGATTCGACGACATTGTGAATGATATTCCATAATATTTCAAGTTCGTTCCCAAGCATTTTGTAATGCATTCTTCATATATTTTGTTATTTAACGAAAAACACAGGAACCTTGGTAGTGACGATAGCAATGAAGTCTGGACTCGATGTGTTTCAGAGGTGATATATATATATATATATATATTATATTATATATATATATATTTTCAGGTCCACAAAGGCCAGCTTTTCATATTTTTTAAGGTTTTCGCCATATTGCAAAAATACGAAGAGAACAAAGCAACCGGGCCATCTGTGACAGGTGACATCGACCCAAAGGGTGGACCCAATGGGTAAATAAATCATTTTTGAAGACTTTTAAAGTCTGAAAGGAATAAACATTAGCGGGAGTTTACAACATTATAGTAGTTTTTGTGTAAAACAGAAAAAACTCATTATTAAACAGTTTGAAGAGAAACTGAGGCCGAGAGGCATCTACAACACAACACAAGCCGAATAAGATACATCATGAAGGAGCACAGTGTGACACAACCAAAATCAATAGAAGAGATTGTGGGCATCTCTGTCAAGAGAGAGCTCCCTGCCAGCACACCCAAAATATCTGAATGTGGTTATTCCTCTGTCAGAAAGGGAAAAGCCTTCGAGCCATGCCTTCCTATTGAGGGAATCAAACTGTTAAGGGATAAATTAGACAAGGTTAATACTCTGAACCTTCTAGAGATCTCAGGAGCATTGTAAAATTCCTATAAAAGGCAGAAAACTAGATGTAACAAGGGTTCAATGTTTGGAGATTATTCCTCCTCTGTTTATTCAAGCTTCTCATCTTCATTCTTAGAAATATAAGCTTATTTTGCCATTAGATGTTCAATTTCCATTCCCTTTATGCTTTTCTACGCTTGCACTTGAACAGTTTGTTCAAGTTTTCTGTGTGTGTAAGGCCAGATAACTGTCATCTTATCTCTGCTTTGATATACTAGATTAGCAGGCTTCTTTTCTGCTTGTAGCTAGCCATTCATATATGTTCATGTATACAATCTGCTAGTACTATTAGTATTCTCCATCTATCCATTAAATCTACAAACTATTGAGCATTTGTGGTCTAAAGCCTTGTGTTGTTGAGCGTGTTCATGCATGTCTTTAGTGAGAATAGAGCTAAAATGGTTATCTAACTTGATCCAAACCATCATTTATTCCAATAGTTCAGAGAATAATATTGAAGATTACATGTTGCCAAGCATCTCCGATCTACAACCTAGGAGAGTTTCCTGGAGCGATAACATAATTGGTGCTGCTGCTAGGCAAAGGAAACTGAAGCTCCGCTTCCCTAGGAAATGACACAAATCTAGCTTTGATGATAGGCAAAGTCTGGGCACATTTTTGGTTGTAATCATCTATTTGGCGACTCTACTGGAAGCCAAATCTCTTGATGACTCCACTTCATAGTTCTGGCTCAGTTTGTGAGGCATACTCGAAGAAATCCTCAAAAGCTACACATTGACCTAGTGCTTGATCCTGAAAAAATCATCAAAGAGAGAAAGGTATTACAGAAAGGAGCATCAGGTTCAGGTAAACCTAAACAATCTCCTATATCTCTACAAGAAAGGCTTGTAATAGAACAAATACATGTTGAGAGTATAACATCTAATACTAGCAGTGAAGAAAAACTCTTAGAGGTTCATAAAGCTCCTTATTCTTTAGGTTCTCCTTTTTCTTTAAGCCCAAAGGAAACCTCACCTCCTATCCATCATACTCCTTTAGTTCTGTCAGTCACTCCTCATCCCTCTATCATTTAGACTGCCAATATTGTTTTAGCTACCACAGCTATGGCAGGTCCACAAGAACCTACCAAAATGGAAAGAATCACAGCTGCTAGGTATGGGCCTCTAATATTCCCCACTCCTTTGAATGCCATGCCTACTAGAGAATATCAGAAATATAGGCCTAAGTTCACTGGGAATGAAGTTGTTACTACTGAATAACATCTTGAGTCATTCTATAGCTATGATGATAATCTAGACATTAGTGAAGATGATGTGTGGATGAGAGTCTTTTTCCAAAGCCTAGATGGAGAGGCTAGAAAATGGTTCAGAGAACTAACCCCCATATCTATAGTAGACATTGAAGCTTTAGATGATGCATTCCTAAAGCATTGGGGGGATAAAAAGGACCTCCTATACTACCACACTGAGTTTGGCAACTTAAATAGAGAAAGTGGTGAGTTTCTATCTGATTTCAATAAAAGGTTTAACTGTATGTACAACAAGATTCTAGCTGAAGTAAAACCCACGACTACCTCTGCTAAAATCATCTATGCCAGTTCTTTTGATTCTGACTTCTACCTACTATTGAGAGAGAGGCGATGTGCTACTTTGGCTGACATGCAGGATGTAGCCTTGGAAATGGAATCAAACATCATGGTTGCTGAGAAACTCGAGGGAAATGTTGATAGAAGAAGACAGAGGGGCGAATTTTCATCATCCTCTGATCCTAAGATAGATAAAATGACCAAAATGATCAAGTCATTAGCCTCTGAAATCTCTAAATTGAAGGTTGAGTAGCAACCAGGGCAAGGAAGAATGCCTAATACCTTTGCCCCAAGAAATCCAAATCGAAATCCATATAGAAGAATGAATGAGTAGTTGCAGATTTTGTAAAGAAACAAAAATGAAAATGAAGACCAAAGGGTGAATGCTCCTTTTCAGAATGTAGTCATGGAAGAAGAGAAGTTCGAAGAAGATGATGAGATCCATTGTCTAGAAGACAAAGGCAATGCTTCCTTTTTTACCTCAATTGCATATGAAAAGTCATTATGCAATGACTAGATCAGCCAGGAATGAGATGGTGAAGATATTCTACAAGTTGTAGATCAACAAAGATATAATCTAAGGTCAAAGATAAATAATGCCAAGGAAACTCTTGTTCAAAGAGTTGTTGTCCCTATAGTACCACAAGCTAATAAGAAAAAGAAACTGGCAGTTGATCCCATCATCCTCAAAGCTCCAGCTCATGAGGTAAGATGCCTCGACAAGTCCCCTTCTCCTTTCAATTTGCAATCAGAAATTCAAAAGCTAAGAATACCTATGCCTCTGATTGAACTAGTGAAGAATGAGTCCTTCAGAAGATCCATCCTCAAGGTCCTTGAACCTAAAGCCATCCAAGCCTCTACTGACTATGTAAATATGCAAGATGACAAGCTAGCTATTATCCTCAACCCAATGATTGAAAACTGTGAAGATAACTCCACATCATTCTATGTCTCTCTGACTATTCATGATAAAATCCTTCACAAATGCCTTTTGGACACTGGAGCCAGCCATAATCTAATGCCCAAGGCTGTCATGGATGAGTTGGGTCTTGACATCACTAAGCCTTATCATGACCTATTTTCTTTTAACTCTAGAAAAGTGAAATGTCTAGGGCTAATCAAGGACCTACCCATCACTTTGTCTCAGTTGCCTATGAAAAGCATGATGATGGACATTGTGGTAGCATATGTACCTCCCAAGTTTGGCATGTTACTTTCCAGAGGTTGGATCAAGAGACTAGGTGGATCATTACAAAATGATCTATCCCATGCTACTGTCCTAGTTTTCGGAGGTGAGAGCAAGAGATTATACAGAGAGGCGCAGTTGGATTATATAATCAGCGTTGAAAAGAATCCCACCAATCATCCCATATATGCTATGCACATTGATTTTGAAGATTGTATCCTTCATATTGAAGAATCTCAGTTGGCTTCCAAGTAGCTCAGGAAACTAGTTTTCCAGATCACTGAGGAAGAAACCCACAGATTTGGGATATGTTCTCTGATGGGGCTTGCTCTAAAGAAGCTGCAGGGGTAGGTGTGGTCCCTGTGTCCCCAACACAGGAATACATTCATTTATATTTCAAATTAACCTTCCAGGTCACAAACAACATCGCAGAATACAAAGCTTAAATTCTGGGCTTAAGCGCTGCTAAATAAATGGGTATCAAAGGCCTGAAAGTGTTTGGAGATGTAGACCTCATTATTCAGCAAGTAAATAAAATGTTCTAAGCTAAGCATCCAAGGCTGAAGGCATACAGAGATGAGTTATGGAGGCTCAAGGATTCTTTTAATGATTTCAACATTTCTTATATTCCAAGAATGAAGAACCAACTTGCCGACTCCCTCGTTGTCTCTGCTAATATGTTTATTCCTCCTTTGCCTCTTAAAGTGACATACAAAGTTCTGGTAAAATACAGACTGTCTTTGCTTAACAATGTCAAATATTGGAGGGTTTTTGAAGATGATGGGGAAATTAACAGATTTTTGCAAGTCATCGAGGAATTTTCTGAAACGCACATCAATCAGGAAAATGAAGCCATGGGAGAATGCGGCTAGTTCAAGCTAAAAGGTGAGATCATCTGAGGAAGCATCATCCAGCTACACAGTAATTACATACAAAAAGGATTGGTGCCTCTAGAGAATCTTTTCTACCAAATGGATGTGCCATATAAGCCTACTGAAACAGAAAATGAATTTGTTATTCGTAAACATAATATAGGGAGCCCAGCCCATCCAAAAAACATAAATCTATCCACACATTTATCCTCTACCCATAATTATGAGTATTGCACCCTTATGAGGCAATTAACTGACATTTTTTCCTAGGAATACAATGATCTTAAAACCTATGATGCAGACATCATTCAGAATAAGATCCTATTAGAAAAGAATACCACCCCTTTTAAGCAGAAGCTAAGACATATCAGCCCTCTCTTATTTCCTTTGATTGAGAAAGAGATCAAGAAGCTATTGGATGCCAAAATTATAGTGCCCCTAAGGTATTCAAAATGGATAGCTAACCTTGTGGTAGTAAGAAAGAAAAATGGAGAAATTAGGCTTTGTGTTGACTTCAGGAATCTGAATAAGTGCTCTAAAAATGATAACTATCCCCTACCTAAGATGGAACACTTGCTGCAAAGAGTTTCAGGGGCTAGAGTCATGTCTTTCTTAGATGGATTTTCAGGTTACAATCAGATTGTTATACACCCTGAAGATCAGGAAAAGCGAGCCTTCACTACTCTTTAGGGCACTTTCATGTACTCCAAGATGCCTTTCAGATTGATGAATGCTGGTGATACCTTTCAAAGGGCCATGGACATAGCCTTCACAGGAGAGAAGGAAAAATTTGTCCTTATTTATCTGGATGACATAACAGTCTTCTCCAGTAGCCACAAAGACCATTTATAGCATTTGAAGAAGGTCTTCCTAAAGTCCAGACAATTTGGAATTTCAGTGAACCCAAAGAAGTCATAGTTTGCTTTAGAAGAAGGCAAACTTCTGGGACATTGTTTCTGCTGAATGTGTGAAGATTGATCCAACCAGGGTTCAAGCCATTCAGACATTGTCCATCCCAAGGCCAAAAAGGGACATTCAATCCTTCCTGGGTAAGATTAACTTCGTAAGGAGGTTCATTCCAAACTTTTTAGAGCTTGTAAAGCACATCACTTCCATGTTGCAGAAAGGAGCAGAAATAAAATGGGCAGATGCTTCAAGAAGCTCTTTTGAAGCTATCAAGCAAGCTATCATGGAAGCTGCCACTCTAATCAGCCAAGATTACACTAAGGAGTTTTGTATCTTCTCTTTTGCCTCTTATGATACACTTGCGGAAATTATGTTACAGAAAAATGATGAAGGCATAGAGCACCCTGTGGCCTTTTTTAGCAAAACTTTAAGGGATGCTGAACTAAGGTATGACCTTATCGAAAAACAAGCTTATGCTCTTATAAAGTCTTTAAAGGCATTTAAAATTTATATTCTACATTCAAAAGTAGTTGCATATGTACCTTCAACCTCAGTAAAGGATGTCTTAACTCAGCCAGATATTGATGGGAAGAGAGCTAAATGGATTGCAAAATTCATAGAGGTGAAGCCCACTAAGCTTGTCAAAGGCCAGGGCTTGGCTAAACTTATGGCTGAAGAAAATTGCAGCTTGTTAGATATAAATTCCATGGGTCTAAATTTAGATTATGAGCAGGCAAAGGGATCAACAGAAGAGAAAAGGTAGGATCAGTCTTTGGCTGAAAATCTAGTCACATGTGAATGGTATTACAACATAGTTCATTTTTTGCAAAAGCTAGAAGTCCCTCCAGGACTTAGCCCAAGTCAATCTCGTGCCATTAAACTCAGATAAGACAAATTCTACATTAATAAAAAATTTCTTTATTGGAAAGACCCATCAGTAATCCTCTTGAGGTGTCTAGATAAAGAACAGCCTTTGGAGGTTATACACCAGTTTCATTCTAGCATTTGTGGAGGGCATCATTATTGGAAAACCATAGCTCACAAAATCTTGAGGGCTGGATATTATTGGCCTACTTTGTTCTCTGATGTGTTTTCTTTTGTAAAATCTTGTGACAAATGTTAGAGGTTTGCAAGAAGACAACATCTAAAATATTTTCCCTTAAAGCCAATACATGTCAATGGTCCCTTCTAGTAGTGGGGCTTGGACTTTATAGGTGAGATCAACCCACATTCCAGTGGCCAAAACAAATGGATCTTAGTAGCCATTGATTATTTTACCAAGTGGATTGACGCTATACCCACTAAGAATGCCAGTCATCAAGTTGTCATAAAGTTCTTAAATGAGAATATTTTCACTAGATTTGGTTGCCCAGTCACTAATAATGCAGCAGCATTCAAGGCAAAAGAATTGATGGACATGACTGAATCCATGGGCATCCAAGTGTTGCATTCTACCTCATATTATCCTCAAGGAAATATCCTGGCAGAATCATCTAACAAGAGCCTAGTAAGGGTACTCAAAAAGTTGTTAGAGGACAACAAAAAGAGCTGGGATTCCAAGCTAAATTTTTCACTATGGGCTAACCGAGTTACCATCAGAAAGTCCATAGGTAATTCTCCATTCAAAATTTTGTAGGTTTTAACCCCATACAGAAATTACCTGCATACGAATTCTAAATCACAGGAAAAGTAAAAATGCGAGAGCATAACACATAAAACACATATACACAGAGATTTCGCACTGGATCTCAAAACCGAGACTACCATCTTGATTTTTCATTATGTTCCTTTCAATGTTACAATAAATATTTATACATGCCGAAGCATCCAATACCATGGACCGAAAACCATCGCGTCCAAAAAACATGTGCAAAAAGCATGCACAAAACCATAGGTGGGTCCGCCCAACCTAACATAGGGTCCAAAACCAAAATTTTCCGGGGCGCTGCCCTGGACCCCATAAAGTGGGGTTACAGGTACCCCTCAAACCCCCTGTTAACTATGTGGAAAGAATATAACACAACCCAACAATCTCCCACTTGTTGTTTTCTTTCCACAGGGGGCCACAGGAGAGCTTAGTTATTTTTCCAGCCCTGAAACGCCCATTGTTTCTCTACACCAAGAGAACTTCTCAGAGCTCACAGATTTTGTCAATGCATCTGCAGTATTCTTCAAAGTGTCCACCTTTACCAGCAACACCTTTTTTTCTTCTATCATATCCCTCACAAAGTGATACTGAACATCAATGTGCTTTGTCTCTGAATGATAAGAAGGGTTCTTTGCCAAGAAATTGCACTTTGGCTGTCACAGTCTATCCTTATAGCTCCCTGTACTAACCCCATACTTGAACACAATCTCTGCAACCAAACTGCTTCCTTTCTTGCATGAGTGGCTGCCATGTATTCTGCCTTGTAGTTGATAGTGCCACTACAGATTGTTTTTACTCATCCAACTGACTGCACCTCCAAATAGGTTAAACACATACCCACTTGTAGATCTTCTCTGATCCAGATCTCCAGCCCAGTCTGCATCAACAAAGCCATGGATATCCAACACTCTGTCCACTCCTGGTCTTCCTTGGTAGCACAAACCATAATCACTAGTGCCACGCAAATACCTGAAAACCCGCTTCACTGTTGTCCAGTGCTCCTTCCCTAGTTTTGACATAAACCTGCTCAATACTCCCACTACATGTGCAATGTCTGGTCTAATACAGACCATGGTGTACATCAAGCTACCGACTGCACTTGCATATGGAACACGGGACATGTCCTCTTCCTCTTCTTGTGTCTTGGGACAGTATTCAACAGATAACCTCACACCTACAGGAATAGGAACCTTCACCGGTTTACTGTCCTGCATATTAAACCTCTGCAATATTGTCTCAACATACTTCCTCTGGTTTAACCATAGCTTCCTCTTTGCCAGATTTCTTTTAATTTCCATGCCCAAAATATAGTTTGCAGCACCAAGATCTTTCATGTCGAATTTGGAGGACAATTGGGTCTTCAAATCCTAGATAATTTCTTTGTCATTTCCAACCAACAACATATCATCAACATACAAGACCAGATAAATAACACGGTC
>APFE031322687.1:0-19450 GCA_000404065.3 Pinus taeda | reverse complement strand
AATTGGTCGGGATTGGAATTCCTTTATTTTTATGGCTGGTTTTCAGAGTAAGACAGGTCTCACCCCATTGCCTGTTAGGGAAAGAGAAGAGTCAATTGAGGAACCTACTCTTGCTGAGCTTAGAAAGGAGATAAAAGATAAGAAGAAGACCAAGACCAACTTGAAAAAATCAGTGAAACCATTGGTTATCAAAGAGCCACCTCAACCATCGCCAAAAGAGAAGGTCGAGCACAAGAAGGATGCACCTGGATCAAGTGGGGCTGAAAAGGTATCAGGAGTAAAGACCAGAAGTCAATTAAGCAAGGAGAAGGGCAAATCAGTAGCTGTTGAGGAAAGTCCAATATCAAAAGCTAGTTTGAGAGATTTGCTTGAGGCTATTGAGTTTGAACAGGCTCAATCAGTACATATTGAGCCAATGCACATTGACTTAACTCAATCATCACCAGAGAGCACTAAAAAATCAAAGGCTTCGAAGAGGTTAAGGTTTGATGAACTTGGTGAAGAGTTTGTGTTCAAACCACGAAGGCCAGTTACAAGGAAACAAATTAAAGAGGCTGAGAAAGTGCATGAAGAAGGGGTAGCTGTAAAGATGCCCAGAATAGAGGTAATTGAACAACTTCCCAAAACAGAGGAGGCAGAGAAAATAAAGAAAAAGCCTTTTACAAGAAAACAAGCAAGAGAAATGGAGAAACAATCCAGAACAAAGGAAGCAAAAGAAACCAAGAAAAAAGGTCCAAATAAAAAAATCACCATTTCTCAAGAAGGAAATACCACATCTACAAAGGACCAGTGGAAGGCAACTAAAAAAGAAATGACTGAGATGGAGAGGGCCATAGCTGAAATCGCAACCATGGAAAAGGAGGTTGCAAAATTGAAAGCACAGCTAAATAAATTAGCTGCTAAATGAAATTGCCGATTCTGAGTAAGTTACCTTTCTAAGTTTTGATCAATTTTGTTTAAACTCCATCATTTTGAAGTCATCTAGGTCCCTAATACTTGTAGAAGAGGTCTGAGGAAGTCATGAGTTCAAGCAATTCAAGGCAAATACACTCTGTTTTAGGAAAAACAGCAGTTTCGTAGCGCGCTACGAAACTGCTGTAGGTGCTGTTTTATGGGGAAAATGAACAGGTTAATGACGAGGTCAGCAGATTTTTGAAGGAAATGCCTAAGGAACATCAAGGATACCACATCAGGCTAGCAAAGCCATTCAGATAATGACAAGTGTGCATTCTCCATAAAGGTGAAATTTTTGTCTTAAGTTATAGCTTTAATAAAGGTACTTTATTACCGGTGGTTAGGGTTTGGTTGGAGATGCATATGAGGATTTGGGCTTATACACCTGTTCAATCAACAAGGCTTCCAGCATATTTGGGAATATGGTGATGCTCATCAATTTTGGGGTATTAAAGAGCTGGGAACATATTGCTTAACTTTCGAAGGATGGTGGGAAACAAGGACCGGAAAAACAGGGGTTTGTTCTTATGAACAATGAACCATCAGCACATTCAACATCCAATGCTAGCCTTGTTCCTTGCATCCTTATCTCAGCTATCACGGCCAAAACTAAAGGAGAAAGCTGTCAAAGACCAAGAAAAGAATCATGTTACGAGGAGAATAGAATTAGAGTTTAAGTTTGATTAGGACTCTTTGTAATTACAGCTCAACACTTAGTGGATTTAATGAGTCTGTTAAAAATAGATAGGGGTAGTTAATGACAGTCATCGAGCTCCCCTCATGCTGGAGGAGGAGGCTCAAAGTAGTAGAATGTGTTTCTATATATAGTGAAGACTCTGATGTAATGAGGGTTGGATGTTTATGAAAAAACAGAGTTTATATTGGCTTATGTAAAAGACTTGTTACCGTAATAGAAAAGACTACTTTTTCTTCTCAAGATTCATATTTTGTTCAAATGCTCAAGATGTATGTGGCTTTGTCTTATCCTTTATATTTTACAGCTCTATAGATATACAATCACTCTGAATTCACCTAGTTGCTCAGATTTCCTATGTATATTTATGAGTTGAGGTTCATTTGAGAAATGTTTTGAGTGTTTAGACATTACATGCCTTGACTTCCATGAATGAGTAGTTAATAGTTTACTGGAATGGTGTTTGACTCCATAAGCCCAATGGAAGAAATCTTATGTTGTATTTCCAACCATCATGTTTATTAAAGTTCTCATTTCAAGAGTTATCCCTCTTAGTGTTAATCATAATCAGTAGTTTATTTTGAGAGAGCCCTCTCAGGTTAGGGAGGCTAATCCTTAACCAAGAGTCTAGTCTGAAATAGTTACATAGAGTCTAACTGATTAGCAGCCATCAGTACATGATTTTGTGATAACACTTCTCATCTTCATTCTTAGAAATATAAGTTTCTTTTGACATTAGATGTTCAATGTCTATTCCCTTTATGCTTTTCTAAGCTTGCACTTGAACAATTTGTTCAGGTTTTCTATGTGTGTAACGCCAGATAACTGTCATCTTATCTCTGCTTTGATATATTAGATTAGAAAGCTTCTTTGTTTCCTATAGCTACCCATTCATATATGTTCATGTATGAAATCTACTGGTACTGTCAGTATTCTCCATCTATCCATTAAATCTACAAACTATTGAGAATTTGTGGTCTAAAGCCTTGTGTTGTTGAGGGTGTTCGTGCATGTCTTGAGTGAGAATAGAACTGAAATGGTTATCTAACTTGATCCAAACCATCATTTATTCCAATAGTTCAGTGAACAATATTGAAGATTACATGTTACTGGTATCTCCAATCTACAACCTAGGAGAGTTTCCTAGAGTGATAACAAGTGCATTAGGACATCCTATAGACATCACATAGGACGACCTGTAGTGGCATGTTTTGAGCCTGATTTGTGAGAAATACATCACAAAAGCTAGGAGAAGACCCCTTCTTACCTCCCAAGCCATCTGACCCATCACAACCATTTCTCTCCATACCTAACCCACCTTCCATACAATCAATAAGTATTAGCACTCATGTTTTCACAAAAAAGACAAAAAGAAAAAGGTTTTTATGCTTATTAATGTGCACAACAGTTAAGTGTTTGATCAAATAAGATTGCATGCCTAGGATTAGTTAGGATTTCACATGTATTACATTAGCATTATTCTGAAGCAAGGAATCTTAAAAAATACTTAGATGACTTGTGTGTTTTAGGCATCTATTTCAATCTTTCTTTACTACAATAGGTAGAATTTCAATCCTCTCAATTAGGGTAAAATTTCCCTTTCTCAGTTGGTAATCAAATTTCTTCTAAAGAAATAGAAGGCTGATTTGAGAAAACCTAGTGGTCTATCACCCAGCTCAGCAATGAAGAAAGAGTGGACCCATTGCACCTATTTGTGTATACATCGCTGTCACCTCCAAGTTTGTATGAACCCTGTGTTGATGAAGTAATGTTTGTAGCCCTAGGAGTTGCAACATTCTTGCTGCAATACTAGTGCTCATCACTTTTTGGCACCATTTCTGGGGAGATGTCTGAGTAGATGTGATTTCTGGTTTCTTTCTTCCATTTCTTATCTCTTTCATTCTACTATTAGTTTCATTTTTTTAAGATATTTGTAATTTGGTTTTCTTTCCTTTCAATTCTACAAGTGATTTCATTTAGTAGTTAGTTTCAATTCACTTTGTCTTCGTCTTCTCTATTATGTAATTAGTCTTAAAGCCTTAAAAAACAAAACAAAACACTTCTTTGATGCCTCATAGGAATAGGGATAACTTAGGAAGCTTTCTACCAAATACCCCCACCACTTCAAACAACAAACCTTCCCTCTTCTTCGGTGGATATGAATTAAAGGATGCCTTAGGCGAACAACCTGAGATTTTTGAATAGCCTATAGTGGAAGAAGAAGAACCCATTCCAACTAACATAATGGCTAAAAATACAAATGAAAGGTGAGATAGAGAAAGGATTGACTATACTTTTCCCATCAGAGAAACCAATGGGGATGCAAAGATGAAAAACATAAACCCCTCTTCTCTTCCTCACTTCCATGGCCTGACCTCAGAAGATCCATATACTTTCTTGTTTGAATTTTTTTGTCATATGTAGAACTTATGATTACACCACTGATGAAAAGAAGTTGAAATTATTCTGCTCCACTCTCAAGGATGCAGCACTTTGCTGGTTCATGGGTTTATCTAGGGATAGTATCACCACCTGGGCTCAGATGCAACAATATTTCAACAACAAGTATAGGGACTACTGTAGGTCCAAAGACACCAAAGAGGAAATTTTTAGAATGACTTTGGGCATGATGAGTCCTTAGAGGATTATGAGGAAAGATTCCAACTCAGGTATAAAAGGACCAAGTGCACATTTGATCCTGAGTCACTTAAGCTAGTCCTACTCAGGGGGATTAGGGAAGATCTCCTAGATACCCTAAACTTGCTATCATGAGTGGACATATAGTAGCTACCCTATGAAGATATCAAGACCATTTTTAAGAACCATTCTAGAGAAACTAGGAAAAGGGGTAGGTTTAGTCAAATAGTGGCCATCTCATCCTCTTCCAACACATATAAAAAGTGAAATTGGAAACATGTTGGAAGATTTCAAGAGTAAAATGCTGCAAACCCTTGCCCTATAGATGGACACTATGAAAATCAAGAGGAAGCAGAGAGAGAATTAGCCATCTTCTGCCCTAGATTCGATGAAGCACCATAGGAATGAAGGTCAATTAAACCTTATAGAATATTCTCGGTCTATGAAGAAAACAACTCCATAGACAAGTACCCTTCTCTGCCTGGACTAAATGTTGTGTATCAGGGAATTGAAGGGGTGACTAAACAACTCTGCTACATAAATCAAAGGAGGCCTCCTTGGCCTTGACCATACCAGTAGTGCATGCAAGGGTCATCCTATGCATATTATAACCCTAACAAAAACACATCCATTCCCGCTTGGCCCCCCCCTGCTCATCCCTCCTAGTCTACACCTTCTCCATCATCTTTTGCACCTCAGTACCATTCCCAGCCGACCAACCAACCATTTCATCCATATACTCCTCCACAACCTCAGTGGAATGCACCATCCTAGGGGTGGAGGTCCCCATACAACAATTCTCCAGCTTTATTGCCTTCACCTCCTACTCAACCACAAGTTTTATATCAAGCTCCACCTAAACAAGCTCAGATGCCCGCCCAACCAAACCCAAACCGGAACAATAAACAGGCACAACAGGTCTATAGTGGAGAGACATCCTACCCTACTTATGCTGTGAAATTTAAGAAATCAACCTTAGATCTGGGAGAGTTCTCCTAGATAATCAACCTCCATATCCACCTAGGGAGAGGGAGGATGAGAGAAAGTATGCCTAGAGTTAATCCACTAGCCTTTCCTAAAATATTAACTCATCCAGTCCAGCATACCCCAGAAGAGAATGAACTTCTGGGTGAATTGAAAAATATATGTTTCAAAATCCTACTTCTCCAAGCTATTAAGGATGTACCTATTTACAAAAAAATGATTAAAGAGAAGTGTTTCAAACATCCAGGGAGGAAGAAAAGAGACACCCCAACCATTAATGTCATTAGACAACTGTCTGACTTGATGTTGGGGCAGGTAATTTGCCCAAAGTATCTAGACCCTAGAAGCCCTGTTGTAGATGTGTACATCAGTGGCACCATTGTCCCACATACCTTGATTGATCTTGGGGCTGTCATTAATGTAATGACTAAGGATACCACGCTCAAGCTAAATCTCCAAGGTTCATTAAGAAATACCATGACAATCTTGCAACTTGCAGACTGATTCATAGTAGCCCCTGAGGGGATTGTTGAGGCTTTGATGCTCTCCATTGACTCCTAGGAGTACCTGGTAGACTTCTTATTTCTCCAACCTAAGAACAAATTTAATGGTTATCATGTCATACTCGGGAGGCCTTGGTTAGCCACAGTCAATCCTACATCAGCTGCAGGGTTGGAAACATAACTATCAAAAATGGGCATCTATCCAAGCAGTTGGCCCTATACCCTCTTTCTCATCCATATCTAGAACATTACTTACCTTTATGGTTAGAAGAGGAGGAAGAATATGAAGTCTACTCTGCCCAACTCTATACCCTAGAAACTACCATGGGAGGAGGACAACTTGATGAAGATGATTTGACTGAACACATCGTCCAAAATCCAACTCCCAACACCATGTATATAGTTAAAATATTGAAGGAAACCAAGAAAAACCATTAGATTGATCTATGCTTAGTTGATTCAAACCCTACTCATGTCAAGACAATAGAATTTGGCCCTAAAAGAACATTGAAAATCAACCCCTCTCTTTCTTCACACCAACAAGAAGAGTTATGTAGTATGCTAAGAGAGAATGTGGATGCTTTTTCTTGGAATTACAAAGATATGAAGGGAGTGCACCCCTCACTGTGTACTAACCACATTTATATAAAAGAAGGTTTCAAACCAGTCCGAAAACCCCAAAGGAGAATGAATCCAGCTCTCAGGGATATAGTCAAAGAAGAGTTACAAAAGCTATTGGATGTAAGATTCATCCACTCTATCTCGAACAGTGAGTAGGTGTCTCCTTTGGTGTTGGTTCCAAACAAAAATGGAAAGTGGAGGATTTTTTTTTATTATAGATAGTTAAACAGAGCAACAAAGAAGGACCATTTCTCTCTACCTTTCATTGACCAAGTGTTAGATAACCTAGTAGGGAAAAAGTTTTTGTCTTTCTTAGATGGGTTTAGTGGGTACAATCAAATCCAGATTAGTCCAGAGGACTGGGATAAAACCACCTTCACCTATCCTTGGGGTACTTTCTCTTATAGGGTCCTCCCTTTTGGTCTATGCAATGCCCCTGCCAATTTCCAGAGGGCAGTCCTGAGTATCTTTGCAGAGCTAGTCCATGATGCAGTAGAAATTTATATGGATAATTTTACACCCTATGGGTGTGATTTCCAGGAGGCTCTTTCTAACCTGGGTAAGGTGTTGACCAAATGCATTGAAATGAACTTATACCTTAGTCCAAAAAAATGTGAGTTATTAATGATTGCAGGGACTGTTCTAGGTCACTCAATATCCTAGGAAGGATTGTAGGTAGACCCAAATAAGATAACCATCATCAAAAGGGTCTTGACTCCACAAAAGCAGAGGGATGTTTGAATTTTTTTAGGTTTAGGCAGATACTATAGGAGATTTATAAAATATTTTAGCAAGTTAGCTTCTCCTTTATTTGGGTTATTGGCCAAATACTCTAAATTTTTATGGTCAAAAAGCTGTCAAGAACCCTTGGACACCCTAAAGGACAAGTTGAATACTGCACCTATTGTTTGAGGCCCAAATTGGGCTCTTCATTTTCATATAAATACTTATGCCTCTCACAAATCCATAGGAGAAACTCTAGGCCAGAGAGATGACAAGCTACCTTATGCCATTTACTTCATCGGGAAGAATATGTCGAAATTTGAGCCGAACTACATAATGATTGCAAAAGAGCTCCTAGTTGTTGTGCATTCATTGAATAAATTTAGGTAGAATATTACTAGGTATGAAATATTTGTACATATTGACCATGTTGTAGTTAGATACTTGATGAATAAACCTGAAGTAAATGCCCGAATTACTAGATGGTTACTTTTATTGCAATAGTTTGATTTAACTATTATTGATAAGCTTGGCAAGGATAATGTTGTTACAGATTTTCTATCTAGATTGACTTTTCCTTTATGGGAGGAAGGAATGGTTGATGATCAGTGACTAGATGAACATTTATTAGCCATTTCAATTATGTCTCCATGGTTTTCTAACGTAGAAAACTACTTGTTGTCTACACATTTTCCACCAAACTTGTCCTCCAAGAAAAAGAGCAAGATCATAAGAAAGAGCACTCCATTCACTTAGATTGGGGGAAATGTCTTCAAGCTAGGTCCAGATCAAGTTCTAAGAATATGTGTTAGGGAGGACAAAGTCTTCTACATCCTTCTAGCTTGTCTTGATGAGCCTTGTGGAGGTCACTTTGTAGTCGAAAGAACATCATTCAAGGTAATGCATGCTGGTTATTACTGGCTCACTCTTCACCAAGATGTGAGGAGGTATACTAGATAGTGTGATCGGTGCCAAAGGATGGGGAAACCTACCCCAAGGGATGAGATGCCTCTGCAACCTCAAGTGACTTTTGAGCCACTTGATAAGTGGGGCATGGATTTCATCGGGCCCATTGACCTCCATCCAAATAGAAACAATACATCATTGTGTGCACTTACTACTTAAGCAAGTGGGCTGAAGCCAAAGCCATCAAAGTAACAACAGAAGAAAAGGTGGCTAAATTCTTAAGGGAAAATGTGTTTTATAAGTTTGGGTACCCTAGATAATTGGTCACTGATCAAGGCAATCAATTTACATCTCACATGATTGAAAATCAATTAAGCCAACACAAGATGAAGCACAAAACATCCACTCCTTACCACCCACATGCTAATGGGCAAGTGGAGGTAACCAACAGAGTATTGGAAGGAATTCTAACCAAGGTGATTAGCAACACTAGAAAGGATTGGGTAGATAGATTATTTGAGGCCACCTGGGCCTAAAATACCACCTAGAAGGCCACCACTGGCTTCACTCCTTATGAGCTGGTCTATGGGAGGAAAGCCCTGTTGTCCATCGAATTTGAATACAACGCCTCAAGGATGGTAGCACAACTGGATCTAGATATCACCAGGGCACAACAAGAAATATTTCTCGAGCTAAATGGTTTAGATGAATTTAGGATGCAAGCCCTCCTATAAACAAAGATGACTCAAGTTTAGAGGAAAATTTGGCATGAAAAGAATATAAAAGACACACAGTTTCAAGAAGGTAATTGGGCTTTGTTGTATGATTCTCGATACAAGGATTTTAAAGGAAAGTTAAGGACTACATGGTTAGGGCCTTATGTAATAGAAAAGTTTCATGATAATGGTGTTGTACAGATAAGAACCATTGATGCAGAGGCTATCCCTTTTCTTGTCAATGGGTATAGATTAAAGATCTACAAGAAGCCCTTGTCAAAGCAAGAATTCATCAATAGCATCAGCAAGACAGTGATGGTGGTAGAGAAAGTCTCATCTTCCACCCCAGTAAGTCCTTGAATAAGAAAAAATAAAAAATAAAAAAAAAAGAGAAAAAAATAAAGAGACTCAGGTGAAAACCTCCATGAGGCACCTGAGTCCCATTGTTGGGTTGAAAACCTCTTGAGGCGGCCTAAGGGTGTTTTAAAAAAAAAAAGGAAAAATAAAAAGATCTCTAGGTGAAAACCTCTTTTTAGGCACCCAGGGTAGGAAACTAGGATGAAAACCCTCTTGGAGGCAGACTAATTGTTTTACAAAAAATGAAAAAAGAAAAAAGAAAAAAGAGAAAAGATACAAAAGATTGAAATTCTGTTTTGCAGGTCAACAAGAGGAGGATAAGCACAACATGAGAAGGATAGCAAGACATACAAGAGCCATGTTTTAATCCACCCATATCATATCTTCCACTATTCTCCTAGTCTTCCATTTATAAACCCCTTGAGCTTATCTCACACAAACTTTGTGTTTTCTACAAGATTCCCTGTAATCCTACAGGAGTTTCCTGTAGGAATGACAGTGACCTTGAAAATCACAAGAAGGGAAGTCCGAGAGTAAGATGATGACACAAGACTATGTCTATATGAAAAACCATTTAATTCACCACACCATATCCATTCCTTTCATCACCATGTCACCCCTACATTCATCAAAGAAATCAATTCAAAAAATATATAAATTACAAAAGAAAAAAAGGAAGAGAAGAAAAAAACAAAAGAGAAGGACAAGAGGGAAAGATGACCATACCCAAAGGCAACATCCCTAACCTACCCTTCCTACCACCCTTATTCACTCATTTCAACATCCCTTATGCTTCAGAGTTGAGGAAAACTATGAAATTTTAAGGGAGAGGCAACCACAGGACATCCTATAGGTATCCTGTAGGAAATCCTATAGCAACCTACCCCACAAAGGAAACTACAGAGATTCTAGACATCTTTAGTACTGGGACTACAAGGATGAAGAGACTCCTATAGAGCTCAATAGTAGTATGAACATCACTAGCAACAAGGTCCAGCACCTTCACATCAAAAGGAACAAGCATCAAAAGAGGCGATACACAGTAAAAATATGCAGATTAAAAAGCACAGAAAAGAGGCACCAATCTCCAACATGCATCATCAACTAAGCACCTTACCCACAAGTATGTCATCTTACTCATGCTCTCTCCTTAGTATGATATGATCAAAATTGTAGGATTATGTGAGAGTTGACTTTATAAGTAAAGGTGGCCAGTTAACTAGGTCACCTTCGGCTAGTCGACGAGAAGAAAAGAATTAGACTACACCACACGTGGAAAAATTCAAATCAAAAGAAAAAGGGAATAAAGCCAAAAATGGTCAAATAACGAAGGATAGGAGGGGGAGATAATTACAAGGTAAGGTGGAATGATGTAGGTCACATGGAGGATAAATTGTGGGAGATGGGCAAAGAACTAAGTAGCATAAGAGACAGAGAAGCAATGATGAAATCTCAGCTAGAGGCTGAGAGCACATGAGTAAGGAAGTAGCTACAAGAAAGTGAAAGCTAATTGGTAACTACGGCCAATTTTTCCATGGAAGAAATCTAGTGCAAGATGCCAGCAAATTTTTATGATTTTTACCTCAAGGAACAATGGCTACGATTTCGGATAAAGACCCTAGCATAAAGAGGAACTATGCCCATCCAAGAATATAAAAAAATCATTGATCTTTGTGATCAAAGCACGTTGGAAGATAAAGAAAAAATATTTGAGTTTTACCTACACAATTTAGTGTTTATAAATTTAAATGTGTGGGACCCAAATCTAAAGCTAGGGGACTTGCAATTGATGGCCTTAGCATCATGGATGAATCATGAGGATGCAAGAGCTACAGAGATGAAAAAGGTAATGAAAAAAGAAGAAACAGAACCCCTTATGATCAGAGAAGAAAAATCTAACCCAATGGCTATTATCAGTATCCACAACCTCATTGCAAATGATTACAAGCTTGCACCAAGGTACCTTTCTGTACAAGAACAGGAAGTCACACACTTTGAGGACATGTTTAGATTTCTAGGAGATGACAACCAGCAAGCCTACCAAAGGAGATGGAACACTTTTCCTTATAGCCTAAAAATCAAAGAATATCATTCTCCTTATAGAATGAGAGAGGTACTAAATAGAACCCCAATGTATAAGCGGCACTACAAACACTTAGAGTCAATTGGATTGGCTTGAGGCTTAGTTCACCATTACTTTTGGGAATGTAGGAAGGAAGAAAAGAAGAAGAAGAAAGAAAGTAGTGGGAGGAGATAGAGAAGAAGACAAGATTTTATTCACAGGAGGAATCGACTAGAGCAAAAGCATGGGATGTCCGGGAAGCCACCAGAGCAATGAAGGACATTGATATAGATTGAGTTGCTCAGAGGATGAGAAACACTTTCAGTAGGGGGTGATAATGAGGCTCATCATTGCATAATAATACACCTCCAAGCTTACTAAAATCAACTCTTCTCATAATTCCTTACATGTTTTAATTACATTTTGCTTAATGAGATGAGTAAAAGTAAGATGTTATGTCTAGTGGCCTAATGTGCATTGATTGCAGGTTTTTGGGAGCAAATTATGGCTAATTAAGGTGCAAGAACTTGTTGTAACAGCTACAACCACCCTTCAAAATTTTTCCTTAGCCTCGTTTTGGAACCTCCCTTCCAACCTTCATAGCAACTTTCTTCGTTTTGTCAAGTTCACAAGCTTCAGTGTTTTTCATGCACAAAGATAGCCTATCAATCAAAACTTGATGCAATTACCTCACAAGTTGTTCGCCTAGACTTGATCCAACTGCAGGCTAAGCAGCTTCCCCTAGAAAATTGCACATTTTTGGAGGGCAACCAACCTTCCCTCCAAAAATTGCCCAATTTAGTTTGGTAGCCTACTAGGCTCTAGAATTGTGCAATTCTTCTAGCCAATGCTCTCGGCAGAAATTTCGCAAATTCCCTAGTAGGGCTACTCAACCCAAAATTTTCCAAAATCTAAGCAGCAGCAACTGCTCTGCCCAGAAATTGCACAAATATCCTGAGTAGTTAGCCCAGCTCCCAGCCAAAAATGCACATTTTCTTCAAGAAGTCGAACAACCTCTTGCATGTACAGTTGAGTTGACTAGTTCCCTCAAGACCAAGCAAAGAAAACTTGCATGCATAGGTTGCTTCTCCTAAGTCAGCATGCAAAGGCATCCCTTGTCTCAGGGATCTATGTTTAGCAGTTGGACGTTACATGCAAGGAGCCATTCAGAAACCTCCCACCAAGTGTCGCTTCCCCTAGATTTGTGGCATGCACATCACAACCTCGATGTTATCAAAACTTATCAACCAAACACTGTAGAGCTCATTCCTCACATAACCCTTCTAGCTTTGACATCCCGCATCACATCTAGGAGCAGTTAGCACATTCAACTCAGTTGTTTTGGGGTAAGCCCACTTCCCATGCTTTGTGCTGCGTTTCTATCACTTTTTGTGTTTTCTCTTGTGGGATTACTATTTCTTGATTTCTTTGAATGCTTGATGTCATTTACATGTGTATAGCATTTCCTAAATCTATTTCAGTTTTCATTGCTACTTCACTGTTGTCACATACATGAATCTGTTTTGCACTAACATTAGCCAACTGGCGAACTGCCTCACCCACATGCATGTTGATATGTTTGTTAAATATTCCATTCATGTTTTTCATGCACTGTCACTCACTTCTACTATCACTTAGAGTCTCCATGCATTTACTGTCTTAGTTTCTTTCAGTTCCCCGTCAACGAGTCGGGCCAACTTTACCCTGGACTCTACCTTCACCAAGGCTGCATTGCACAATCTAGGAAAGGAAGGCTCACCTTCCTCTCTAGATTTGTGCATTCCTACCAAGCACTAGCCTCCAAGACTATTTTGCACATTTCTAGAGGACAGTTGTTGCTTGTCCCTAGAAATTGCGCAAATATGTCACTAGGCCAGCAGTCCTTCCCAGTTGGAATTGTGCATTGCGCAATCCTAGTAGTCAGCAACCAGAATGGACTATGCATTGCATAGTTCCAATAGTAATTCAGTCTCCCAGTAACCTAGACTATGCCTTGTTTAGTCTTGGCAGTTGGTCTCCCGACCTCTCAGCAGAAATTGCGCAAACTTCATGATCAGTCACACAGGTATTTTGCAAATCAGTTCTCAAAGTTCATTTTGGTTTTCGATTGAAAGATTTCTTGCCATGAGTGTTTCCATATCCCCAAGTATTGTAGGTGCTCATCTACCTCTCAATAGCACAGGTAGAATGGTTTCCAAGAGAGAAGAGTCGAAGACACCATTCAAAACACACCTAGAGATGCAGTCAATCAAGTGTATATGAGCTTGCCTACTCACAAAGAAATCAAGTTGTTCATAGACAAGGACATCAAGCAAAAACATCACAACAGGAAGCATCATGAACAACAACTGAAGGCAACATACCAAATGCAGCAAACAAAATGAATGCAACAAACACAGTGAATGAAAGAGGAAGGTTGTTGACAACGCAGACATGGGACAAAGTTGAAAGATCAAGCAGATCCATTGATAATGAAAGAAACTTTGGAGACTCGGGCTATGAGGTGATGACACGACATGAATGTTTCACAAAGACAAAGAATGGGATGAAGAAGGAGTTGCTTGTGCTGAAGTAGAAACTCAAGGAATAACATGAAGCTGCATAGAAAGATGAATGAGTTGCAGCAGGATTAGGAACAATAGTGATTGCAACGTGCACTCACAAATGAAATTGCGCCTGTAAAAGTTAAAGATCCATCCCAGCAGCTGACATAGATCAAACATGGTGGGTAGTGTTGTTGATCAAATGCAAGGGATTCAACAACATGCATGTCACTATGCACACGCATGCAATCCAACCCATTCAGCACACTCACCAAAGCGAAGACAAGAAGCAAGTCCAACTGAAGTTGAACATGTACTTCAGCAAGTTGATGCGCATGACCACTACAACACACTTTAATATTAGCATGGACACTATGAATCAATGAGTTGCTAGTTCAGTCGCACCTAAGAATACCATGCACATGTTAGCAGATGAGTTGGATGAAGGAGCCAAACCAATGCACTAGTTGCAACAGAGGCAAGATTTTGCTTCACCAAGATGTCACCATGACGCGCATGCACACCATCATGGACAACAAAACTTGGCATCAGCTCACCACCTTCACCATCACAATCATGTTAAAGAGTTGGTCTCATCACAATGGATCGAGTGCTAGTGATGTCTTGGATGGCTTTCTTAGGCCATGTTGTCTCACATGAGTGCATGTGCATTGTAATGTTGAGTCATGTCAAGTGTGAGTCAAGTGTCTTGGATGTAATAGTCATAGAGTAGGTGAAGAGTCACGAGGGTAGTTGAAACGTTACAAGGGGTAATGTCAAGGGTCACCCCACCCTTTGCTATAAATAGTCCCTCATAACTCATTGTATAGGCTTTTGGTCAGCCAAGATTCTATTAAGACTATCTTGAAGAAAGCTTGGACAATATTGCAATGTGCCTTAGCTTCTCCACTGCACAGAGCTAGTATATCTCTTTGGAGGACTAGGCAAATGTGGCTGTAACATTCCACTAATGGGGGTAGTAGGGTTACATGGATGTATTGTATGATTGGAACTTACACTTTTATATAATAAGAGCCAACACATTTTCATGCATATGTTGTTATTGTAGTTGGAATGCTCTAGTTTCCTTAATGATATATGTTGTTTAACTTGTGTATTTGTGTATGAACTGATTCGTATGCAATTATATGAATCTTATTGCAAATGTGTTGTATATGTTGTTAATGTTGTCCTGCCCATGTCGACTGCTCTGCTGGATACCAGACAGACCTTTCACATGAACCTTGATGTAACAACCATTGCACTCATTAAGACTAATCTGTGAGTGTTATACGTGTTATCTTACCTTATATGGTGTGATTATCGCATCTGAGTGGACTTCTCCACTAGAAGATGTGTATGTCTTTTTGTGTTGTGTGTTCCTACCCGAGTTGGGATTGATCCCTTTCAACCTGGAATTCACCTTCACCCTTATCTCCCACCTTATGTGTTAGAACCTCTCATATGCCTTCCTTGACTCATTACAATAGTCACACCCATGCTACTGATAGAGTTATCTTACTTGCCTCTCTGCGACATCACGGTCAAGGCATTACCTTACGATCTGTTGTGGCCAACAACAACCCCCCCTTCTTCATTTAAGTGTTGTCCAAAATACTAAATGAATGGGGGACCCTTAGTTAAATTTTTAAGAAAAAAGAAAGTTTTTCCTTTCTTCAAAATAAGGTTACCATCGTAAGCTTAGAAAGGTCTTTTGAATATTTTTTTAACCTAAGTCTACGTTGAGGGAAATATCTTTAAAATTGTGTTGCAAAAAAGATAGGAAATGCCTTCATTCCTCTATAACATCAGTATGCACAAGACCCTCGTGTTAAGCATGACGTCGCATCGCAATGAAGTAATGCTCATAAGGAAAAACTTCAAGATCTACTGATCTGCGATAACACCGATAAGATCGCATATCATAGAAATAAACTGGCAATATTTGGCAAACATTAAACTTCTACGACCTGCGATGTTGTGATCGCTGTGATGGTGCAATCTACGATCTTGCGATTTGTGATTGGCACGATTTGCGATGGCATGATTTTCGATGTTATGTAAGCAAACCATGAATCAATTAATCACGAATCCTTCGGGCACGTCATTCAAAGAAAAGCCACTTACCATAATCTAACTCAAGATTATGTGCTTTTAATGATAGTAAATGGATTAGTTTCCAGTTATTAAATGAAATGAAGACGTGTTCTTTTGTAAAGAATTACTTCACGTAAAGTGCCATATTTGATATATCTATTGTATTTAAAACTCTCCCATCACCTTTCTTAATCAGTCATTTCCACTTCGCTCGTAATCTGCAGGAACGAAGAGCTAAGATGATTCAAAGCCGAACGCAGGAGAAAACGGGAAAGAAACATAAAGCTCAAGGCTCCGAGGCGAAGGAAAAGACGAAGGAGATGGCGCCTTTGTATACAGACACTGCCTGCAACAGGGACACATGAATTTCGACATGGGAAAGCATGTATAGGTTGATGGGGGAAGAAAATCCTAGAGTAATGAAGGTTGATACTGCCGCGGGCTCACAACTCTCTTCTGAGGTGTCCTTGGAGGAGCTAGCATGTTCATTTCTTCACCGAATAGCAGCTAGACCCAAAATTTTACCATATACAGATATGATCAAGTGGATACTTGACAATGCAGAGTTGAACAACAGACAATTCAAGGTTCAAGGACATGGGCTCATAGGTTCATTTGCCGCACAAGACTTAAAGCTTATGTATCATCTTCCTGAACCGTAGATGACCTACAATGCATAATTTGTCAAGAAATTTGCAGCAGAGAACCCAAACCTGGCATAGACCACTAAAGATTGGTCCAGAAAAGAGAAACCGCTCAAAAAGGACAAAAACGGTATGTACAGCACTGGTTCCCTCACCTCTCCATATTGTTTTGCTGTGGCCATGCTTTGTAGACTATTTGGGATGCCGGATATCAATAAATTTTCGTCTGAATGGCTACCACTCATAGACACTGCCACAAATGCCGATATTATGGATTGGGCCAAGATATTTTCTGATAATCTATACACAGTTGTTATGAATTACCGGTCTAAAATATCCTTGTCTCAAAGGGTCTATCTTCCTTTTTATATGTCTGTGTATATTATGGATTCTATTTTTTATGTGTCTAAATTCCCCACTATGGGTTGGAAATGGAATACCCAGGACCCGTTACCTCTTGATGTTTATCATAAAGTGTTATGGGATTCCCGGTTCGCCCCACACTTCTATCAGATTTGTCACCGACTTATCTTACCCCTATATAGAATGATGTATGATGAAGAACCACCGAGGTGCTCACCTGAAGCGCAGATAGACATCATCCCCATCGCAAGATGGTTTGGGGAAGAATGGTTCACCTATATCAGAGTGTTTGGGAGCACTGTACTTCCACATGTCCTACCTCTATATATCCCCGATAAACTTTTGGCGCGGGAAATTGCCTATCAGACCTGCTCAGAAGGCGGCCTGACCAAAGACCTAAAAGACAAGAGGAAGGCCATATGGCCTCAGTTTCCTGTGGCTTGTGGGGCCTTCTCATTGTTTGATGTAGGACATGCTTTCGCTGAAGTGGAGAATGTGACATCTCTACAATTATTTAAATTCCCAGCTCGGCCATTTGACCCAAATAATGTCACCCATGATTTTACAACGAACGTCAAAGTAAAAGTATTCGTTGGAAAGAAAGATTTGTTTGATGATTTGTTTCAGAGTAGAAGCTCACTCCAGGAAATTTTGTAGGAAGCTTGGTCAAAGTTGTGTCCAGATGACCTCCAAAGATTTATGTTATACAGGGAAAGAAGGTTAGCCAGTGTTCCTCTAGAGAAGCTACGACTGCCTGCCAGAGAACCAACTCCCAGCGTCAGCCTCAGTGGAAACTCTAGCACTTCCAGATCCAAATCTAACACTACCCAAGGAGTGCCTGAACATTCTAAAAATTCTGGAAGCGACCAAGAAAAAAACGAAGAAACAGCTAAAGATACAGCTCAGTCAAGTGCAATGTCGCGACAACAAGTTATCACCTCCCCACCAAGAGATGGCCCCCCTCCCGTCATTAAAGTGCTACTCATCACAATAGAACTAGACAAAGAATGGGAAACCTTCAACGAATTGATCAGCCTTGAAGGGAAAGCCCAAAGAACACCTGTGAACAATACATAGGTAATGCAATAAATGGTTTCGACCATAGTCAGCAGTGTCACAGAAATGGAGCACAGTCATATCGCTCCACCTTCTGAGCTTCTACTTAATGTAGAAGAAATTCCCCCACTGGATGTATTCTATAGTCCCCAACATAAAGTAGTTGTAAGGAGACAAAGGAAGAAAATAAAACTAGAAAATACACTGTCACAAGCTGCTGAACATTTGGACGTCTTATGGAAAGACCCCAACAATAACCCGACAGAGAATCTCACGAAGTTGTCTCAGATCGCAGGAGCATATGCTTCTGCAACTATTGACAAGGCATCAAAAGTTCAACAACTATTGAAAGAATAAGAAAATCAAATACAGCTACTACAATGACAGTTACAACAAGCCAATGCTAGTATTGAAGCATCCAAAGAGCTCGAGAAATTACAGGAAGACTTTCAGCAGATGCAGATAAGCTATCAAAGAAGTCTAGATGAAAAAGGAAAGCAGTTGCAAACTTTACAAGAAATGCATAAAGATGAGCCTAAGCTTGCCAAATTTGTTTCAGAATCTATTGGCTTAAATGAGCAACTTTTGCAGCAACAGGAAGAGTTGGGACGTAAGATATCACTGTGGGGTCACTATTGCGAGCTGAGCGATAAAATCACCAATCAAGTGGCGGACTTGCGAAGTGACTATGATCAGATTGACAGACGAGTGACGGAATACTTAGCTTGGCAGGATGAAGAGGAAGGGAAAAGAGCAAATTCACCCAGAATAAACAAGAATCATAAGGAATTTCTCTTTAACAAATGGGACAATCAAATCAGGCAAGTAGAACAAGCAGCAGAGACAGCGGCCACGCAGGCAAACATTCTTATTGACTGTGTAAATGAGAATTTACATAGGGCCAACTTAATCGAGGAGACCACACTAGGGTACCTACCAAATAAACTACGACTGGAAGCAGAAGGCACAAGAAAAGGGAAAAGCAATCCAGGCATTGAATAGGTTAAATTGGGAGTGTTACTGGGCATACTTGGTCAAGCCACACAGTCAATGGATGACTATGAAATGCATCATAAACTCAGCCGAAAAAGTAGTGCCAGCTCTCATAGATTCTGTTTTCGCAGCCCAGCTCAGCGTAGAAGTCGGCCAACCGACTCTTCTCAAGTCCATGATGAACACTTGTAGTTTTAAGGACCAAGTACAGAAGTAGCCTTATTTTTAGAAGTTTGTTTTTTCTTTTTATTAGATTAGAAAAAGGACGGTCATTTGAAAACCGTATCCTAAATTTTGTAAAGACACTATTATTAGAATTAGGAAGTAATATTTTAACCCTTCTCATGCATTTAGAGAAGGGTCCAGAGATTTGTCAAAAACTTGTCCTCGGAACATGCACTTCTGCACCCTCAGAGGAGGTTTTGATGAATGGATGGATCGAGATTTATTAATGTTTGCATTTGATGTCTGCTACTGATGTTGCACTTTTGTACTCTTAGTATATGTTAGAACAAGTAGAGATAAATCGTTTTTGCTTGAAGCTTATGAGTAGGATTAGTCATAAATGGTACTTTTATCTCTTGGCCATTTCTGCTT
>APFE031322684.1:0-13817 GCA_000404065.3 Pinus taeda | reverse complement strand
ATATCTTGTGTTATGTGTGATTATTTCTCTTGATTCAGTTATGCTGATTTCTACTTGATTTGCTCAGAATTCGATTATGCTTCCACTTAATGTTTTGTAGAAGTAGAACAAGTATTATGCTTTAGGACATTGCATATATTGGTTTATTCTACAAGTGAAATTTCTACACAATAGGTTTCATAGGGAAATTCATTAGAGCATACTCTATCGGATGACACAATTAGAACCCATAATGAGTAGACCTAGGATATGTCAGTTACGCTGACAGATTAGTAACAAACAACAACTATTGATCTTCCATCAATTGATCCACTAGTAACTCATCCCACTTCAACTATCACACCATCATCCAACCCAACTTCAACAAGCGCCCAAGTTAAAAAGGGATATCAACATTCATAATAAGTATTATGAATTAAACCTTGCTAGTCATAGATATATATTTAAAGTTTTGGAATGGTCTGTAAAAGCAACAAAATTTCAACTAAAAAAAATGAAAAAGGACACCAATAAGCTTCAGTAAAGACAAGAACAAGAATGGGATATTTGGTTAGATTGTCAATAGTGGGAAGCAGAAAAATCTAACATTGACATCCCAACCGAAGTTGATGATCATCTCGTTGTTTTAAATAGTTGGTGCATAAGTTGATTGACAGGAATGAGCAGCTCAGTGCATAGGAAACCAAGTTACGGTCAAGGATAGTAGTGGCAGGAAGAAAACAGTTGACAAAAATAATTCAAAAGGCTCATCATGAATTCCTGGCATCCAAGCAAAATTGTAGCACACACTCGACAAAGGAGTTTCTTGAACTACCACGTTGAACAATTGGTCCACTTATATCAACTCATGGCCACATCAGAACACAAGAAATGCTTATTCGTGACTTGTACTCAAGGGAAGTTGTAGACCCTAGAGAAAAATAAGCATTGGACAATAAGATGGAGCAGGAAAGGGAAATTTATGCACAATTGATGTAGAATGAAAAACAAAAATCACAGATGGAAGCAAATAATTCTTTAGCATTTTTACAAGCAATACTTAATCATGTGCAGCATATCAAACACGCAAAGCCTCTTGACCATACATTATCATAAGAGAATCCATTGGAAGAGAGACTTTAGTTTCTTGTAGAGCTTAAGGAATCAAATGCGCAAGAAAATCTAGTAGTCCACGAGTGGTCAATCTTCGATGAGGATCTCCAACTGCTCACACCAATTATTTATCAAACAGCCTTCTCAAACATGTCGCCACCACCGCCAGCTCCTTCGTCACCTCCACAGCCACCACAACCTACCCATAAGTTCTTTGAACCCACTATTTCAACATGTGTTGCGGCCTCAGAGCAATTATCTCATGAATTCGAAGTGGATCAAGCAACACACTAGTCATCATAACTAGTTCATGAAGCTCCAACCGAGCATCTAGAAGCACATGTTGAAAAAGCACCAAAAGTTCTGCCTTAATCCATCTTTTACTTTATATTTTACATTGTAATCCATTTTTATCAAAATTTTGTAAAATCTTTAACTCTCAAAGAGCTAGTAAATGAATATAGAATTGTATTCATAATGGCATTGATGTAACAAATTTTGTATCAAAATTTTTGTATCACTCGAAATCTCCCCTTCTTCTGGATGAAGAAGGCTTTGAGGGTGGGGGAGGTTTGGGGGTGCTAGTCGGCTTATTCGACTAGCCCATTCAGAACAAGTACAATGTAAGTTGGTCGACAATCTTGTTAAGTTGGTTGACAATATTGTTAATTCAGCGACTAAGTCGGATCAAGTTAAGTATGGTCAACATTTAAATTGTTGTAATTGCCTTAACATGGTATAAATATATGTGAATGCATCAATGTATTGGTTTTGATTATCTTTTAAGAGAGATAATACAAAAGTGTGCTTTTGTTGGTTCTCCACTACTTGTGTCTCTTCTTTCTCTCTTTACTTACATGCTTTGCTATGTGAATGCTTAATGTCCTTACTACAAGTAACCATGCATACTTTTCCCTAGATTACAAGAACATGTAATTTATGTTTATATCTTATAAATAAAATTACAATTCTTTTCCTATGAAAACATATATATATAATATTATATATATATATATATATATATATATATATATACTATATTATATATATATATATATATATTATTATATTGTTTATCAGTTGGAGTTATCTCGGGTGGTTGGGTGGAAGGAATATTATCCTCCCAACCTAGGTTCAAATCCATGCTAGTGACATGTGGACCTTTCATGCCCTGATAAATATTGTTGTAATGGCTTAGAGCCTTAAAAAAACACTCTTAAGTGTGTATAATTATGAGCTGACCTAGTATCAACAACCTCACTCTTGCCTTCATGTTGAAAGGGAGGTTGATTTATTTCCTTGGGAAAAAAAATAAATAGTATTAGTCCTATGCTTTGCAAGATATCAAGTGGTTCAGATGAAATAGGGGATGCTAATTCCATAAATCCTTCTTTTGAAATTAAAATATGGATTGATCTTTGTAGTTGAAGCATTACCATTAGTTATGTATGCTAAGTGTTAGAGTCCTATAATGATAGGATTCATAATTTTGAATTGGCTAAGTTTAAGCCTTGTAATATTGTACATACCTTTGTTTTCTGCAAATGTTTTCCATATTAAAAATTTTAAAAATGTAAAGTGGGTATGTCCTAAAAGAAATATCACGGGACAAAAAGAATAAGAAAAGATCAAAAAATGAAAATATATCAACCCCAAAAACAAAAATAGATCATCAAAGTGTGCAAGTCTAAATGCCACTACTATTTTATTGCTTTACTATCTTAAATAATGGTTGTGTGTAGCTTGTCATACATGCCACAACCCATGGTAGTCAAACTGCTTAATCTTGACTGTTTCATGCTTTGAATTTTATGTTTACAGTTAGAGAATAAAATCTGACCAAACAGTTTAATCTTGGCAGATAATTAGATAGGTAGAGAAAACAAAAGGAACTCATTAATTTAATTTGAGCCCTTGGATGATATAAGGTTAGAATTAGATAGTTTACTTTTCAAAATAAAAATGAATGATAAGGGTCTACTAGCCTAAATGCACCCAAATAAATGAAGAAAAAATGTTAGGGTAAGTAATGGGTAAGTAGAAGAAAGGTTGCTGAAGTACTAAAAATCATTCAAGTCATAAAGGCTCAGAGCATTTCTCTAACTTTTAGTGGGACCGAACCCTTGGCGTAATGACTTATGGAAATCAAGTGTTATAATTCCTATCATAAAATTCATTTCCCTTATTTCCCTAATAAAACCACTTTTCCCAAGGTTAAACTTCATTTGCCTATGAAAATTAAACAATCCCATGTTGAATTCCATTTCATTCAAAATACCCACAAAAAGATTTTATCTTAAGTATGAAGTGTATGAGAATAAAAATGTGCATATATTAAATTTATTCTTAAGGGTATGCTCACTCCACTTATTTCATATTATTTTTTTAACATAATACTATAGCTCTCGATATACCTTTTCCTGTATATAATTAAATCCCCTATATAATACCCCAACCCTTAGTTTATCTATAAACTATACTTTTACCCCATATTCCTGACAAAACCCACTTAATACACCACTCAATGGTAAAGATAAAATAATCCCATCATTAAGCCCCACCCGATCATTTAAATCCATGATTAGCTCGTAATTAATCCTAAAACACCATGGATTAAAGCCCTGGGCCCCCCAAAACCTATGCTCATTTCATCCGTGCACATTTGTCACCTGATTGTTGTCCGATCAGCAGCGCCCACATCCGACGGTCCACAGCCATATCAGGTTCACCCGATGTCTGAGCTTTATCCGCCCAATAAAGTGGTTTTACCCATCCTCCCATCTGCTATGTGTCAGGCGCTAGCATAGATTAGGTGACCCCTCCAAAATACTGTCTCCTCCATAAAAGTGGTGCGATGGCGTGGGAAACCACCTCAACTCCCAACTCGAAAAACTGCCCACTGTTCATTTGTAATTTACCCGCCAAAAAGTGACGGTTGCTCAATAAAAAGGCCGAGAAGCCCTATTTCGCCCTTTTCACTCATTTTCTTTGTAAACCTCTGCAAACCATTGTGACACCTACAAACGCTAAATTCACCAATTAACCTCAAATTCCATTCCTGAAGAAGTTGTAGAGACCCCATTCAAGCTGTCAAACTGTACCAGAGCCATTCAAATTTCTGCAGTTGCTAAGAACTCCGAATTTGAAGTCAATTCACCCAAATTCTAGGTATTTGAAGACAAATTGCCAGACAACCCTTTCAATTTGAAAACATTTAGTCTTTAAAGTGTTTTAATTAACTAAAATTAATTGAAATTACTTTAAAAAATAAATTTTGTGCCCAAACCCTTCTGAAAGCTTCCGAGTTTCCTTCAAAACCTCTGAATAAACTTGTAAGGTCAAATTCAAATCCATAAGAACTAAATAATGGTTTCCCCTATCGCCATGGATGTCAGACCTGTCACGACCCCCCATTTGGACCTTGACCACCTCCCCTGGTGGATAGGGATTTGCAAATCAAAGACACAAGTGCCTATGAAGTCCTGCTCAAAATTCATTGTTTGAGTAAAGATAGATTTCTAAACCACACTGATGACATTGGCCTTTGGGACTCCAATTTTCCCAAATACTAGTTTCCACAAGTACATATCTTTCCTGAAATTGTCCATATGTTCCATTTCTGTTACATTCCCATCCAGAGAGCTATAATGTCCCCTA
This sequence comes from Pinus taeda, assembly GCA_000404065.3. Classification (NCBI taxonomy): domain Eukaryota; kingdom Viridiplantae; phylum Streptophyta; class Pinopsida; order Pinales; family Pinaceae; genus Pinus; species Pinus taeda. The sequence continues at coordinate 9,068 of APFE031322684.1, read as the reverse complement.
ACCAAAAAGTCTTTTTTACTATCACAGCTGAATCAATCAATGAGATGTTGCATCATTAGGGATTTGTTAAACCTGTACACCAAATTAAGTACATCAAAACTAGCCCAAATATTCCAAATTTTCATTGTAGAAGAGCAGCACATTCCTAAAGATGCCCCTCCATATGTTTCTTCCATTTTCTCTCAAAGGGACAAGCAAATTATAACCATGATATCATGTATTCTGGGTTGTACCACTGATGAATTTGTTGATGAGCTCATCCTGGCCTTCATATCCATTTTCACCCCAGGAAAGCCTCATGCTACTTTGTACAATTATGCCCAGTTCATAGCTGAGAGGATGCATGAACAGTTTACCATAATGCACAATGAAAGAGTATTCAAGTACTCATCTATACTATACCACATGTTTTTGTATTATCAGTCAAACAAATTTCCCTTAACCATCCAAAAGTTAGATACTAAAGGCCAACCCAGGTCTATTATATTTTGGACACCATTGTTCCATAGATATTCATCACCATACACCTACACAAACTTCATTGACTCTTTTGTCCATCCAGTCATGACTATGCTGACAGGAAGTCCTCCACCCAGAATAAGCCAAGAAATCAAAAGAGTCCTCCAATTGTCCAAGAAAAGTAAGGTGGAAGATTGGTACCTCTACCAAAATCACACTGAAATAAGAATCTATGGTTGCCAGCTTGCTCCACACAAACTGCCCAAATACCTCCCCATGAGGTTATTTTCTCTAGAGTATTATAGGAAGATAATGAACTTTGATGATGTCAACTTTGTCTCAGCCAAGAAAAGAACTCAGTTCAAGGTCAAAAATTAGTTAGGCCCTTTCATTTGCAATTCTAGAGAAGCAGGGCAAGAAGCAGATTAAATTCTGCAACAAATGAAGTTTCAGAACAGTTTCATGTGGAGGTATGTCCCTCAAGGGTTTATGACCAAACTTAGGCAATAGGTCAAATTGGGACCTTACATTCATCACCCCATACCAGAAATAGAGAGATATGCCAATCAATCTGAGTGGTTGGAAAACACTCTCATAGACAGGGATAGTACAAAGGTGGATGTTGAAAATACCTTGTTTGATTTAGAGAGACAGTTTGATGAAAGCTCATTCCTTCAGGTACCAGACCAAGAAGGAACCATGAGTACCCCTACTATTTTGCAAACTCCTCAGAATGAGGAAAAGAATCCCAAGAGTAATAGAGAGGGAGCCTCCAATTCAGGTATGGACACTTCAAATGTGCAATATGAAGCCAGCCAGAGCAAAAGGCCAAGACTCAATCCTATTTTAGAACAAGAAGACACAGAAGGCTCAGTAGAAATAATTGATACTGAGTTAAACATGAGCAAGGGCACAACTCCATGTAGAGAAACACAAGAGCCATATGCATCACAAACTCAAATGTTAGAAAGGTAGCTCAGTGTAGAAGCCTCCTCATTCAGTAAGCCTGTTGATAGAGATAGGGTCATTAAGGACAAGTTCAAAGAAATCAAAATGAGAAATGAGAAACTAAAGGCACAGTCTTATGCATAATATCTCAAGCTTACACCTACCAATCAAACCAAGTTGATGTCAGCTTTTGACATCAAGGAAAGATGCAAATGTCCCTCATAAAGCCAATTGTAAAACAACCAAGGATATCAGCAGATTTCAAGAAGATCAATTTTGAGGTATTTGGTGAGCCCCAGTATTGCAACAATAATGTTGCAACTCCTGCAACTCCCTTCTTTAATTTTATCAACCCGGTAGTTCGTAATAAACTTGGAAGCGACGGTGTTGTATGCATAAGTACTAGCTCTTGCCGCAGCTGTCACCTGGTCAGATGGCACAAGTCTGCTAGGAGCTTAAGCCAACTTCTATGAGCTCTAAAAAGAATCTTTTTAACTGATGGACGAAAGCTAACTCAAAGGAAGCTAATCTACTTGCGGAAAGAAACTGAAAAGCCGAAAGGAAATGCAAACCCTAGCAAACCCTAATTTTACCATCTAGTCCTACTGATGCGAAAAAGAGGATGCAAGCTACTGAAAGAGATGCCATTACTTCTAGGAAGGTAAAGTACATGTTTCTAAACTACTTTTATCTGAAGAAAACATCTTTTTGAATTTTTTATTAAGTTGTCAGTTTCATCATGCATATGCTTTCACTGTTCTTTACTGTGCAGGGGTGGATCAAGGAGGAGGAATGCTTGGAAAAGGTTGGGAAGGTTCATAGAGGGTCTAAGGAGTCCCCAACACCCTTCCAGAGAGTTTCACAAAGTTTGGCTATCAAGAAACCTCATTTGTGAGCTTCTACAGGAAGTCTGCAGGGGTTCTACAGGATGTTCAGGAATTTCTACAGGATGTTTAAAAATTGGATTTTAGAGGATGGGTGAGTGAGGAAATATGCATGAATGGATATGGAGGTAGGATAGGGGTCTGAAGTGGCCTAGGGACTAGTGGATGGAGTGGTGAGAAGGTGTAGAAGGCTGAATTGGCTCAAATAAGGCTCAAACAATGATTGCACAAAAGGTAGGGTTACGTGGACAAAAGGACAGATGTGAGACGAGGAACCTAGCTAGGAGATGGAACAGATGGCTTTGATGAAGCTTAGGTGGATGAAAGAGTGGTAGAGATGCTCTGCACAGTGTACATTCAACTGAATCAACAAAGTCTTGCAAGTAATCAAAGTCCTAGCTAATCTAATCTAACTAACAACAAAGTGAATGAACAACAGCTTTATTTTGAAAGAAAACCATGTATATCAAATATGCAATAAAACATTTCATAGATCTAAACACATAAATAAATTCTGCAAATGAAAACAGTACACTAAGGATTGCATGGTAAAGCAAACTAGTGTTTTTGTTGGGACAGCACGGTTACTTCAATTCCAGCCCCTGATCCAATGAGGGAGAGGTGAAACCAAAGGTGTTTTTTGGCCCTTTTTCCGGAGATTTTTCCTTGTTATTGAATTATCAAACAAATCTGAACATGAAAAGCTACTTTAATCATCACAAGCAATCTAAATAACAAAACAAGATTTAAATCAAATAGCAGATTTTATTTTAGGAATGCAGCAAAGACACATGAAAGTAAACAAAGGAGGTACTGGGCACTTGAGATGGGCCCAACCCCAAGAGCGACAACCTCCTAAGAGAGATTTAGAGCTGGTGCAAAGATGGATTCATCTTTATTGCTCAAGAAATAATAGTTACATCAAACTGTCCACAAGGAAAACTTGAAAATGTGTTGAAATGCAGAGCTAAACTACTGCCTAAAAAATGGTTAAAATCGAACTACAAACTAGCTAGCTTCTGCCTACAAAGTGACTAACTACTGGCTAACCCAAATGAGGCCCTAAGCCTTCTTATTTATAAAGCTTGAGGACCCCAACATTCCTCCTAAACTTTAGGGACTCGGCTACCAAAACTTGTAGTTAATAGCACTTTTACTAGCACTTGCTCGGCTGCCCTTGTGATAATTGATTTGGTGGCCCTTCAACTTCGAGCTGATGATGGAGAATTCGAGGTAAGGGCCCATAAATGAAAGGTACACCTTCCTACAAATCCCCTCCCTTGTTCTCCCATGAATTTGGCTACCAAGTGCTCATTAAAACCTTTGATTTTGTTTCCAAATTGACCAAAAAGACTACACAAAGCACACATTAGACTTGTTAGCATAATGACTAACCCAATTCACTATATTAGCATAAATATAATAAAAAACATGCAATAAAATAATGAGAATGGTGGATTAAGTCGAATTAGGAAGCTGAATGAGCCCATATAATTATCCATTTTTGGGGCTCATCATCACCCCCTATTGAAAGTGTTGCTCATCCTCTGAGCAACTAATCTATCTTTTCATCTCTGATGGCCCTGGTAGCCTCCCTGTCATGCCAAGCTTCTAAAGTGATGTCCTCTTCTCAGTCATGAAACCATGCTTTTCTCTTTGCTTCTTCCCACTGCCTATGCTCCTTTTCCTAGAGAATTCTTAGCTTCCTATAGAACTGTCTCAGCATCCTGTAGAAAGGTCTTTGTGTCCAACATTTTCATTCTTTCTCTCCAGGTGGATGTCTACGGCCTTCCCCGTTCATAGGTGATGGATGCCTTTGAGGGGGACCTCTCCTTTTGTGTAGCTGAGGTGTCTACAATTTTGATTGGCTCTTTTGACTGTGGTTGGGGTCTGCCAGTTCTTATCTGCATGCTCTTTCTTGCCTTAAAATATAGTGGAAGCTCCCTCTTTTGCTTCTCCTTCTGCTTTGGAGATGTGCTTAGGGTGGCCAACATAGCTGCTACCTCCCTAGCTAAAATCTTGGCCAATTTCTCCTTCTGCTGCCCTTTCCCCAGACTTCCTGTAGAAAGTCCTATAGTGGCCGTTTTCTGGCTTCCTGTAGAAGCAGTTTTCTGGCTTCCTGTAGAAATAGTCTGCTAGCTTCCTGTAGAACCAATTTTCCCTTATTTGGCTTGCTTGGCTGGGGGTGCCTTCTCTTTGACTTGTAGTATCGTTGCCTTGGGTGTTTTTTGCATCCTTTCAGTCTTCTCTACCCAGATTTGCAACCGTTTCTCCCTTGGCATCTGTGCCTTTATTCCACCCACAGTTTTGGGCTTGGCAGCTTGGCCTTTCTCTTGTTTCTCTTCTTGCTCTTTCTGTGGTGGTCTTTCCTGGGTTTCCTTACCCTTGGCTTTCTCTTCGGCCTCAATGTGTTCTCTGTCTTCACTGCTGGATGAAGTGGAAGTTCACATGATAACCATGGATAATGTTGAATTATGAATCCCCCTGGCATGGTGAAAAATGCTCTGTTTTGGCTTGTGCTCTGATCATAAAGGGAATTTTGTGTATGGTTTCGTTCCCAGAATGTTGAAGATACTACCCCTCAGGTGTTTATAGGTCACTTTGTATCAATTCCCTGGTTACAATGTTATTGCTGCCCAAAACTTGACTGTCAAAAGGGAATTAGGCTCTTACAGACGGAGTGCAGAGCCTAATGTTTATCCCCAACCACATAAAAATCGCATTCTTTATGCACAAGCTTAGTTCCTATGGTTGCATATCTCTTTTCAAAAGAAGGTGAGAAAGAAGAAGCCAGACTTCGAATGTAGAGCGAAAAAAAAGAATTATGTAGAACTCAGAAAATATGCAAGTAGACTTTTCACCTTTTTTTCAATGTGCAGGCAGACTTTTCCTCTCATTTTTTAAATTTAATTCCATGTTCAATTCACCATTTTGCACCAACAAATAATGCAAAATGAAGTTTCTGCGATCCTACCTCGTTTGGAGCTTGAAATTAGCCGAAAACCCTAGGTTTTCTTTCTGCATGGTTGTTTTCTGTGTTTCTTGTAGAAGACTTCCTGTAGAAAAGCCTGTAGAGTGCCCCCGTGCCTCTAAGCGAGCCTGATACGCGGGATAATTTCGAAAATAGGTAGAAACTAGTGGAGGACGACTAGTTCATCATTTTGTAGAAGCGGAGGATGCATACTTCAGTCAAGTGCAAATGAACAGCAGGTGGTGTGAGTTTCAATCGAGCATTTTACATTGCAGCGTGATTCTTGGTGAAGGAGTGAAGTGGCCAGGTGTACGTGGCCACATGCAAACTGCAGTTCTATTTATTAATTGTATGTTTTCTTCTTGATTAGTTTCACTGGAGTTCAAACGACTAACACTCCCTGTTCTTTTTAATTCCACGTGAGTTGTCTAACTATCGGCTTAATCCCACCATTCCATTCATTCATGTAGTTTTAAAATTAGATTTATGCAATAGAGGAATGAGTTTCAGTCACATACCTGGAAGTCGAATGTGGCTGCCATGAGGTGTTGTGGCCTTTCATTTGCTGCATGCATTGGTCTAGTGGTTGCATGAGGGCTTGGTGGCTGATTCATGGCTATTTTTTTCTTGTGCAGGTATCCTCTGGCTGGATCCACACTGTAGGAGCTGGCTTCCACGTTCAGATTTGCACCCTCAAGCTGTCGCTGTTGAATTTTCACAGGACAAAAATTTGTTTTTTCCATTGCTCTCGAACGACAGACCGGATCGATCTGAAACTTGTTGAGCTTGTTCCTATCATCATTATGTACCCCGCATAGCAAAATTGTGATCAATGGATGCTAAAATTTCACAAAAAAATGGAAATGGCTGAAGATTACAGAGATCAATTTCTCAGAAACCGTGCATCAGAATCGGCTGAAACTGCTTGGGTAGGTTACTATCACCCATATGCATCTCCCCATGAAACAGGTTTTGAAACAGATGCATGGATATGGAGAAAATGCAAAAATGGCTGAAGGTGATGGAGGTTGATTTCTTGGAAACCGTGCACCGGAATTGCCTAGAATTGCTTGGGCATGTTGCCATCATCCCTATACAACTCCCTGTAAAACGATTTTGTAAATGGATGCAGAGTTTTCAAGTTATGGAAAAAACAAATTATGTTTTATGTATTTTTTCTTCAAAGCATTCTGCAAGTTTTTGCATGGAAAGAAAAACTGAGCTTGGGCTGTGATACAAGCATGGAGATGATGGAGGAGGAGTTTGAAAATTGCAGGAGGAATTCTTAACCCTTGAGGACGCTATCATGTTCGTCAAACTCCCTTTTTGCAATCCATTTTTAGCTTCTTGTAATTTCTACAGGAACTTCCTGTAGAAAACACAGTTTTGAGGAAAGAAACACAATGAGATGGAAATAATGATGTAGAAGGGTGAGGGATGGAAACATGGATGCTTGCAGGCCTCATGGATAGATTTCTAGCCTTATGGTCCTCTTCGAAGATCAATTTTGGCTTGTTGGTAGTTTCCTGTAGAAGACACAGAACTTCCTGTAGAAAACACAATTTTCATAAAAGAAGCACATTGAGGTGGAAAAAATGATGGAAAAAAGTGAGGAATGGAAACATGGATGCTTGCAGGCCTAACCAATAGATTCCAAGCTTTAGATTCCCTTCCAAAATCGAATCTGGCTCACCTAAAGGTTCTACAGGATGTTTCCTGTAGAAATACAGAACTTCCTGTAGAAATGTCTGTAGCTTCCTATAGAAGGCCCAAAACTTCCTCTGTCTTTGTTTTCAACAATCCTCCTGACCTGTAATGTCCTTCTTGCAACCTGCAATTATTCAATGGAAATTAGATTTATTTTTTTTCTCTTTTTTTTGAAAACAACTAGGGCGCCTCATAGAGGTTTTCACCCTAATTCCCTGCCCTAGGAGCCTCCAAGGGAGGTTTTCACCCAAGGATCTTATTCTTTTTTTATTTTCTCTTTTTTCCAACTCATTGACCGCCTCATGGAGGTTTTCAATCAATGAGCCGATCTGAGGCGCCTCTAAGGAGGTTTTCACCTTAGATCTTTATTTTCCTCTTATTTTCATTTTTTTTTTTCTTTTTCTCTTTCTTTCTTTTTTCTTTTTCTTTTTTCTACCCTACCCTACTTGAAAAAAAAAAACATTTTCAAGTATAAGAATACTTCCAATGGAGCCATGTGCACATAAAGATTAGAGACAAACTAATGTGGAGGCTTGAAATGCATGCTTTGACAGCGAGCTGGACTTCAGAGATCAAATGATCTGACTCTGAAGGGATCAAACATAGCTGAGGAAGAGAGTACCACTGCAACTTAGTGACTGTCTGAAACCATCGCTCAATGTAGCTCTGATATCCTTGGTCTTTTTGTTGATCTGGATCATGTTCCATGTCACCTTCTACCATGACTTTCTCATCTTCCTCTTTTTGCTGATCTTTCTCTTGAATACATGGAGGATTTGATGGTAACCATGAAGGAGCTTTCTCGATCTCTAATTCTAATCTCTTCTCTTCATCAAGTGTAGCCCATGGTTCTTTGATCTTTTCTTTTAAATCTTCTTTTGCCTTTGGTCCTTCAATGTTTTCATTATAATCTCTTTCTGGCAATACTCTTCTTGAGCTATGGTGAAGATCATTGAGCTCAAGAGGAATCATTTGGACATATTGTGCCTCAGCTTTGCAATTGGGTTGAGCTACTCCAATGTGCGGGTTTGGAAATGGCGGTACGGGTAGCTGAGTGGGGGTGTGGATTTGAGATGGATGTGGATGGGGTTGTGGATGGGCAGGTGGTGGAGGCAAATGAGCAGGAGGAGAGTTGTATTGGGGCCTCCACCCCTAATGAGGTGCATTCCACTGAGGTTGTGGCTGAGCATAAGAGTGAAACGAATGAGCAACTAGTTGGGCATAATATGGATCTGTGAAGGAACAAGGAGGAGGTGTGAACCAAGAAGGATGAGCAGGGGGACCCCAAGAAGGCATGAAAGTGGCTTGATAGGGGTCATAATAAGTCTTGGATGTCCCTTGCAGTTCCTGCTGGTAAGGTATGGGTCCATATGGCCTCCTTTGGTTCATATAATAGAGTGATTCAGTGGCTCCTTTGGTTCTCTAATATGCAGCTTTAAGTCCAGGAAAGGAAGGGCACTGATTCATAGGATGGTATTCTTCACAAATGAAACACACTTCTAGGGAGTGCATTAGATATTCGTCCCTAGGATGCTTTTTAGTGCACCTAGGACAAAAGATGTCCAAAATCCTCTTGGCTTCCTCTTTCTTCCTTTGGATCTGCAAGGTATCCAATTGCATGGTAAGAAACTGCCTCATCTCACTCTTGAAATCTTCCATCTGATTTGAAAATTCGTTTTTGGATAAAGTACTGCTCCCAACATTTCTGCTTGTAGCCATTTGCTCCAGAGGAATGCATTCTTCTTCTTCTTCCCTTGAGGTTCTTCAAATATGTTTTGTTGTCCACCTAAGGGTTTTTTAATCACAGCGATTGAATAAGAGAGAAGGTTGGCTATGTGAAGCAGTGGGGGTGTTGTGCAATCATTTTTCTAACTTATCTCTACTCCTACAAGGCATGAAAGAAAATGTTTTTGGTTGATTTTTGTTTTTTTTTTTCTACTTGTACCTACAAAACTGAAATAGATTGAACTGCAACTAACTATCTTGCCGAAATGAAAATGTGGAATTGAAATGAAAGTAGGAAAGGACTAATCTATTTTGCTCAAATGAAATTGCAGGAATGAAATGCTAAGCTACGCTTGTAGAAGGGAAATTGCAGA
>APFE031322678.1:0-20174 GCA_000404065.3 Pinus taeda | reverse complement strand
TGTTGGACAAAAACCCAACCCTCTTGAGGAGATTTCACTCAGAAATCTCATAGTGCTTCATTGGAGTTTTGGAGAGAGCAGTTTTGTCATAGAAGGTTTCCAACAGTCTTGTCACCGAGTCATCTACATCATTGCCAGAGGCACTCATTAGTGGGTCAGAGATATTTTTTTGGGTTTTGCTCTGCTTGCTTGGCAAGCTCAGGTCCCACTATTCCTTCATGTTGATGTACTCTTTTTAGTGGATTAATAAAATGGCTTAGTGATTTTATTGGCATCTATTTGTGTATCGATTTGTTGGTTGTGTCTATTTACGATTATTTTGTTGTTCAAATTCATTTTTGGTATGTATTGTTAAAATTTCCATTAGGAATATTGCAACCACTCGCAGTGCAACACAATGTCTTACCAACAGGCCATCGCATTGGTTCTTAACATATATGGACTGCCAGTTTTATTCAAAGTCAAATGGTTTCAGTGTTGGGAGAAAGGAGGCAGGGCGCTTGGCCCCAGCCCCAAGCCATATGTAGTCAACAGAACCATGGCGAAGGAGCTCTGGTGGAGAGGGCGGGGATTAGGCCCCAACCCTGGTCTCATGCATTACCCATATGACCACAGATGGAGGCTCCGACGACAGGGGCGGGCGGTTAGCCCCTGCCCCTAGCTACATTGATGCCCACAAGACTACCTACGAAGTGGAGTTGGCGAGGGCGGGCATTTCATGTCCCTTCCTAAATTATTTTGGAGCAGTATTAATTTCTACATTTTGGGGCCAATTTTGGAGGTGATGGGGGCCCATTCAATTTTATTAGGAGGCTAGACTTAGGAGAAGTTATTTTGATGTGGTTAAGTATACGTGGGGGCCACCCATACTAGGGGAATACGCATTCCCTAGTTCGATTTGCATGGAGGGGAAATTGGTGGTTAGGTGAGGGACCGACAATGGGGGGAAAATCAAGGGAAAGTGCTCCACGAAATCCATATAAGGAAGGCAGCTCTCCTCATTTGGATAGCTTATCTTTGACATATTGAACTCAATCTTAGTTGCTCACGCTGCTTAGCTGGGTTATTGTGCTGTTTAGCACACGAGTGTCTCCGAGCGGAGATATCAACCCTTGCTTCGATGGACTTCGAGTTCCAACCCTAGGAGGGAGTTCTTCTTCATCTCAGTTCGTAGTAGCAGCAGGGGGACGAGTTACAACAACGATAAGTCGAGTACCAGCAGCAGGGGAAATAACAACATTGCAAGGATTGTGTAGTCACAGCGTGAGGCACTCTAGGAAGTTGGGGAGACAGGAGCATCCTTGCATCATTTTCAGGAGTATAGAGGGCAACTACAGACAAGAGGGCTATCCTACACGTAGCTCTCATTTCATCACATGCAGGACTACGTCATCTCGTCCATGACTGGCAGTCATTGGAGTGAGACTCTTTAGGGTAGCACCATCTAGGGGAGTTTGGAGCTGGGGTGCTCAGAGATCATTTGGAGGGCCATTTGAGGAGGATTGTTGGAGTTGGGAGAGCAGAGATTGACATGAACAGTCACAACAACAAAATTCGAAATTGGAGGGACAAATTGTGAAGGGTCAATTTTTGAAGGTTGGAACCAAGGGAAACCCTTTCTGGGTTTTTCTGGATTTGGGCAAGGATCACACTCCCAATTTTATAGATTTTTCTCGGCAGATCTAAGGGGTCAAGCAAGGGTCCCAACTCAGCCAGCAACTAGAGGAGCTAAGGGGAATTTGGGCCAAAATTCCGAGGTTAACATTTGGCCAATTTCTTCGTGGGTTATTCTGGGTATTTTGTGGAGAGGTGGGGTTAATTTCCCATAATTTTCTGAGCACCATAGGTGGGGTTTCCAACAACATCTTTGCAGCAGACAACACAGCTTCACAAGGGCAGCGTAGGGCATCATTGCAACAATTATTTGTGCCATCTAGGCTTCACATATTACCACCTGGGCTTGATCACGCTTGCCATTGAGGCAAGCCCAGGTGCACCACTTCCACATATTGTACTTTTCTCCCAGATTATAATAAAATGGCTCAATTGTTGGTTATTCCTGGATTTTTTATGGGTGTGCATTGAATGTTTCAATTTTATGGTGTTGTTTTTATTGTTTTCTTTGCATAGCACTATTTTTCCTAGTTTGGAACATTATAGGGCAGTTAGCCCCGACCCTCGGCCGTATTGACACACACATGACCATATCGACTGAAGAGGAGGGCTTCGCTGGTGGTGGCAGACAATTTTCTTCGATCCTCTACCATATTGCGCCCACGTGACCCTGACCTGATGCTTAGGGATTATGGCACATTTTAAAGAGGCGACAAATTGTACCTTTTGCGGCAAGAATCCCGCCAGTCCTAGGAAAAATTATCGCTCAACGGACTTCGCAAAGGCGAAATTCGTAGAACAATTAGTAGGTTTTGCCAATTTGTAGGACAGATAACAGAACTTGGCTCCAGGAAACATATCTTGCTCAGTTTTTAACCTTTTTGAGCTCAAGAAGAGGCTAGATAGGGGTCTTTGAGTGTCCTAAATTCAATGGCAGCCTAAGATTTATTATTTGAGCATTGTATGATGGAATTTTTGTAGAGTCAAGTCCTTTAGTGCTAGAGGCAGAGAGAGTTTTGAAGCAATATGGAGGCATATTTGATCATGGAAAGAGCCTAGTTAGAGGTTTTCCAGACTTCCAATTTCATCTGCAACAGTTGTTACTTCAGTAGAGCAACTATTTTCAGTCTTTTCTCAATGTTCTTATGAGAGAAGCTCTTTTCACCACTTCATTGTGAAGTAGTTGTATGCTTATGATTTTTGATTTCAGGTGGAGTACAATGACCTATTGTGAGAGAGTCTTTTTTCTGTTGACAATCATGACTTGCTGTAGGGAGTTATATTTTTGAGAGAGAATTCTTTGTAGGAGAAACAAGCCACTCCAGAGTCAACAAGTTGTAATGTGCTCATTTGCTGCTGAAATCAATAAATCGACCTAGCCACTGGAGCAGGGCCTGGAGACGTAGCCCAGGAGGGGTGAACTCCGTTATCACTTACTAGTTTCTTCTCTTCATGTTTATCATATTAAGTTGCATATGAATTGTTTCACTTTTAAGTTCATGTGAAAACTTAACTCACCATCTTTGAAGATGATGTGAAACTAATTTTACATTTAAAGATGCAAGTTTAACAGGCTTGCAAATTGTCAGAGGATGATCTAAGTTTTCTTTCATTTCAGATCATCTTAACACATATATGATATATCAATGAATGATAACCCAAAGTGCCCTTAGAAGGGTTTGATACCTCCTTTTCAAGTTTTCCCTTGTTATGTGGGAGACACCCTCGAGGTTGTAGTGTTGACGCATCCAAGTATGAGATAAGATTAACCCTTTGAAAATGCTCTAAGATGAAACACGAAGCTTGCAAGGTTGGATCCAAACTAATAGAAAGAGATCCTTGTTGAGGCACTGGAGAAGACAAGCCCAAGAGCTTGGAGTGTGGATTAGGAAAGTTAGATTAATATTTGACACCTAGACTGTGTACTTGCAAGATAGGGTTTTTAAATATAGAAGATTAAAATAAAAAGACACACAATTTAGAACAACCCCAAGGCATATGCATGTGAAAATTTCGAGAATGGTTGCTCAATGTAAATTCAAAGATTTCATCTCAACCTTGAGGTTCCTCAAATCTGTCTTGTGAACTTTCCGCATTTGGGATGAATATGAAATGTAAGTTACAATGGTATATATTTCACTTCTGTCCAACCAAATACACAAGACAGCCCAAGAAAACGAACACTGAACAATTATACTTCAATGGAACTATGTTTCCAGCTCTTAGGACACAATCCCCAACATATAACAGATTGGAAGATTACTTATTAACAGAGGATTTGTTATAGCAGCAAATCTGTCCTCTTAGTTTCTATATAAGTGTCAAATCACTGAAGAAAATCTGCTGACTATTCATGATAAGCCCTATTATTCCTAAAATCTGAAAGTGCGCACACATGTTTAGAATCTTATCTTTAGAGAGGTACACTCTGACTGGTCGCACTTTATGAATTCCTGAGATGACCATTTTTTTCTTCTTTTAAATGATATTTGTGTTATTTTATTACAACAAATTAATCAATGATCAGTTTCAACAAAACAGTTTTCAGAGAAAATAGTTTCTGTATCTGATAACAATTAACAAGTTGATTTGTGTACCTCTGTGAGGAGCAGATCCTGAAGAAAACTACCATTAGGAGAAAAGAGTAGTAAAAGAACTTCTTTGGCTGCTGGATCGACAGGAGGTAATGATTTTCCAGGGTCATCAGCAGTGGTTGGTACCATAGTCAATTTTTTGAAATTCTCAAATCCATCCAGAATATCTTCCACCCTTTTTATATCAAGTCGGTCACTTTCTCCATATAAGAAGTACTTGAGAGCAGCACGAGTCCTCAAACTAAAACACTAAACATTGATTAGGTTATTGCTGAATCATAAGGTTAAATGGATATACAGAAGATAGAAATCATCTTTTATCTTTGTTAGAGTTTCAGTGAGAAGATCTATGGATGAGGCAAGGATTACAGCATACCTGTCATCTGTTATAAGCCGCTTGGACAAGTAAGGATAACAGCCATTTACTATTGCATAATCTGGATCTGCCTCTAATCCAATACCCTCAAGCACTGAAAATGCCTTAAGAATGAGTGCAAAGTAAGGAGGAAGCACAAAAACATAATCTTCAGAAATCTTTGCCAAGTCATCTGTGACCTGATATCAGAGTTATTTGAAATAATGTTAGATGTCATAAGAATGTAAGTTATTGACATATGACATTTATTTGCATAAAATACATTTCCTTAAACAGTTTTCAATTACAAAATTTCGAAGTATAAGAGAAGCCAAAAGGTAATGTCTAATGAACAGGTGCAACATTGTTTTCTCATAGTTGGAATCGTTGCTGCAGAATCACACATGAAGAAACAACTTGGATAGAAACAAAATGAGTCGATTATACTAAAATCAACCCTAGAATAAAAGTCTCAGCCATCAAGAAGACAGGGCCTTTCAAACTCTGTAACGAAATATCCACCCAACGATAATATGATGGGAGCTTTGAAAGCCCTGCTGGGATAAAGATTCTCATAATCAATGAAAGAATGATATCCCTTTAGTTAGCTCTGAACACACCCCACCTAGATGACACCTTTTATTTGTCAAGAAGATAAACATAAAAGAAGTGGACAAACTTCAGAATTTAGCAATCCCTAAAAATAAGCTTTTGTAATCACTTATGCTCCTTCAGCAATGAAAACATGGATATCTTTGTTTTCCTGAAAATTTTCTAACCTTTTCTGTTTTGCAATTTAGCTACCATCCTTTAAATTTTTAATAAAAGTGATCTGTTGTTAAAGTAACACAAAAATAAATAACTGTAGTGTTTGTAATAAGAGTCACAATAAGTGTTAAGCAACCAGTTACCAAACATTATTGCTAGTATCATATGTCAATAATTGGTGGAGTCAAATCATCTAACTACAAAAAGGAAGTTAAAATATATCTAGCATATTGTATTAATGACTCCTGTTACCTCCCAAATCTGCAGTTCAAATGTTACAAAGTCCTTTAACAAAGTGAAAACCTAGGGGCACTTCAGAAGTTGCACAATGTCACTACAGTCATCTCACTTTAGACTCATTCTTTTCTGGCACGAGGGAGAACCCTAGAAATGATTGTTTTAATATTTCCTTTCGAAATAAATGGTTGATGGAATTTAATAATACCAATGCCTATCCAATTGGGTTGTGGAGTCGAGAATAATGAACAAAAGGGTTCTAAATTCTAATATGATGAACACGCATAGATAGGCTATTAACAATATGCTCTAACCAACCATGTGGATCTTCTTCAATATGTAAAAATTAAAAGAGGGCTATTCCAAAGGTGCACCTCAAGACACTTACAAAACAGGCAAGTATAACATGCAACCATGTGTTCCCTGCCAAATGTACCTAACCAAGAAAGGAAGAGAACCATCAAAGTTGGACAAGGCACTGATCAAAGTTTCAAGTCTAGAACTCCTACAGGGCAATTTTTCCCTTTCTTCTTCTCTCTTCTTTCTCTATGTAATTTCTATACCACATGGAGGAATTGTAAAAATGTTACTAGAATGATAAACTTATGCAAAAGGCTTAGCCCCCTGGGACTTGGTTATTAAGGAAGTTGCTCTATAGTGTTTTTTTTACTTAATTCATTATTTTGTAATGTCCCTTCCTAAATTAATTTGGAACAGAATTAATTATTACATTTTGGGGCCAATTTTGGAGGTGATGGGGCCCATTCGATTTTATTAGGAGGTTAGACTTAGTAGAAGTTATTTTGATGTGGTTAAGTATACATGGGCTCCACCCACACTATCAGAATACACATCCCCTAGTTCGATTTGCATGGAGGGGGAAATCAATGGTTAAGTGAGGGACTCACGATGGAGGGAAAAGTGCTCCACAAAATCTATATAAGGCAACTCTCCTCATTTTAGCATCTTTGGTATATTGAATTTCTCTTTGGTTGCTCGAGCTGCTTAGCTGAGTCATTTGCTGTTTAGCAAGAGTTTCTCAAGCGGGGAGCTCACCCTTTCTTCGGGGGACTTCGAGTGCCACCCTAGAGAGGTCCATCTTTAGTTTTCAGACGAGGGTTTTGTTGTGATTTCCAGCAGTTGCAAAATCCATCATCTCCAGGTAAGGCGTATTATTGGAGGACGTAGTGAAGGAAGGCCGAGTTGTTATTGTGGCATCTTTCAGAGGAGGTTTGGCTAGGAGAAATTCCAGAAGGGAGGCATAGGTGTTGCGCTGCCATTTTGGTGAGTCTTGGAGTTGGAGGAGAGAGCTCCCATCTAGTGTGACTTTCGCACTTCCTGGGCCAGTATAGAGGCAGAGTATTGTGCACATGTGGGAGGTGGAGCTTCAGTGATTGAAGCTTGTCTTTGCTGGGACTCGGGAGAGTTGGGGAAATGCTTGTGGAGGAGATTGCTACTTTTACGGAGCCTTGGAGGTGGATTTGGTTGTCATCTTTGTGTTGATTTGGGGTAACATCGGATGTGCTCTAGGCCTCAAATTTTGCAGGGAGGCTTGGGCACATGCATTCCAAAGAACCCAAAAACCGTTTTGGGAAATTCCACCCAGAGACGATTATATTAAAATAATTAATATTTTATGGGGTTCCTAAGTCTAAACTTAGGCAAATTAAAACATTAATGGGTATTAATCTAATTATGGGTGTAACTTCTACAAAAAGATGGAAATCAAGTCAAAACGATCTGAGCCTTTGATTAGGAGTTAATCTAGGCCATTGGTTGTCCAACAAAAAGATATAAGAAGGGGTTGAGGGTCATTTGGAAAACACACCAAGAGAGATCAAGAAATCGATTTTCTGAAGTGAGAAGTTCTCAGGAGGAAAATTTGATTGAGGAGATTTCTCGCAGCAAAGGGGTAGGGATAACTTCCAGAGAGAGTGATTTTCTCAGTCGGAGAATCATCGACAAAGAGAGACAGAGAGTAATCCAACAGTGGCAGCGCTGAGCCAGAGGGGCTGACGCAGACCCACGCAGAGGCAACATAGAAGCCAGTGAGGAGTCCGAAATTTGTAGACAGGATTCGAGTTTCAGAAGCCGGGAGCTGGGGTGTGAGACTGGGAGGCAGAAATTGAATCTCCTGGGCAGCGAATTGACCAGTTAGAGGATTGACGCGGTCCCCAGAGAGCTTGACACTGGTTTGACGTAGAGGCAACTAGAAAAGGCGGGGGCAATCATTCAGGGGCTGGATCAGTCAGGATTTCCAGTGATAGTGTGAGCTAACCTCACAATTCTTTCTGCCAGTATTTCTCTCTGTAATTGAATAACCCAGTGAAGTATTTAGAGATGTATTCAAATATTACTACTGCTTAATAATAATAAACCCTCAAAGTTGCTGCACTGTTTTCCCGCATTGGGTTTTTCTGGGGACATTTGTCCAAAAATAACAGCGTCCTATGTGTTTGTATTTCCTTGCTCAATTTCTATGTTTCAGAATCATATTTAGTTTGGTGTAGGCTGCTTCAGTAATTTACTTCAATATTTAAAGAAGAAATATGAAATAAGTTTGTAATGTAATTTACAATCTAGGTGAAGTAGCTTCAACTGGTTGCAGTAGGGTTCTAGAGATTGTTAGAACTAGGAATTTTCACGTGGTATCAATGCTGTTGATGTGAAACAGGAAGAACAAATCTAGCACTGAAGCAAGGGCCAACTTGTTGCAGTAAACAGCAGTTCGAATCCCCTGAGGGATTGCACAATTCTAGCCAGGAGGGCTATATTTTCGAGGTTGTCTCTCTTTGAGTGAGTTGACAGAGAGGTAAGACTGCCAGATTGAGAATTTTCCAAGGTAGAGGGAGCCACACAGAGTTTCAATGCAGATCTAGAGGGACGCAGTTTTCTGCAAGCTGAGTGTTGGGTAGAAAAGCCATCGAAAGAAGGAAGTAGATCACATAGTGAGGGAATACTTCCTCAGTGGTTTCTTGTTGAGAAAATTTCAGTATTTCTCATTTGCTGGGTAGCAGAGGAGCGGTAGACTTACCAACTCCATCAGGGAGTACGTAAGCCAACCTAGAAGTTACACACTAGGGAGAAAGAGGGAGTTGTTCGACAGTTTTCGGAGGATATGGCAACTAGTGGCTTGAGGGATCAAGACAGGTTGGACGGAGCATCCAACTATGTCGTCTGGAAGGCTAGAATGTCTTTCCTTCTAGATGAGCATTCCCTTAAGATGTACATCGACAGTGTGGTGGATGAACCTGCGGTTGCAGATCCGTTAAAGAAGTACAAGGCTGAGATGGCGAAGGCCAAGAGGATGATCCTGAATGGAGTCAAGGATCACGTGGTGTGCCATGTTGCTAGCAAAGAAACTGCTAAGGGCATACGGGATGCCTTGGCCATGTTGTATTAGGGATATTCTGAGCAGCGAAAGATGTACTTAGAGAAGAAGCTGAGATCTGCTCAGATGCAGAAGGGAGAGCGTATGGATCCCTTATTCACGAAGCTGAAGGAGACCCGTGATGAGTTGTCAGTTGCGGGGTATACACTTCATAATTCGGAGTTAGTTAGACTGGCCCTAAACTCTGTCTCAAATGAGTGGTCAGTGTTTGTCCATAGTATCCTGGGCAAGGCAGCATTGCCAAATTGGGATGAGAAGAGGGCAGCTCTAAAACAAGAGAAGCTGAGGAGATACCTGGTCAAGGTCAAACTTGACGGAAGCAACAACAATAGTGGGTCGAAGCCCAAGGAGGAGGAGGAGAATGTAGCTCTTGCATTGAAAGGTCAACAGGGGCAACAGAGACGAAAGAAGGATGTCTCCAAGGTGAAGTGTTTCAGATGTGGCAAGATGGGCCACTATGCATCCCAATGTCACTTGAAGAAAAAGGACAAGGATGAGAAGCACGATCCTAAGGTTGCAGCCGCAAAGATTGAATAGGAGGAGGAGTTCGTCATGACAGCCAAGATACCTCCAGGGGAGAGGTGGGCTAATTTGGAATTGTAGTTCAAAAGAGCTACAGATGAGCAAGATCCTTGAGGAGTCCACCTCTCGAATCAATACCTTGCTACGGGAGCTCAAAATAGGAGTAGCAGGATGGACTAGTGTCGGATGGTTCTGAGGAGTGTTGGAGAGAGAGTTGCAGTGGCTAGGAGTGCCAGAGACTAAACAATGCAGAGCAAAGTTGGCAGCAGTGCAGATGGCACAACGCAGAGGTCAGCAACAACGCAATATATTCAGAGGGCCAGTGCAGAGACTAGCAGCAGTCATGCTGCAACATTGATCCAAGATGTTTTCACTTACAGATGTATGGAAAAGAATCACATGTAAAATTGCAGCTTAACACAAAAATGTGCACATAAGAAAAGAAGAAGTAAACACATAAAAGGCACAAAAGAAGACAGCAAGGCTTGATAACGGAGTTCGTCCAATTCGGACTACGTCTCCGGGCCCAGCTCAACAATGGGGAGGCCTTTCTCATTAAATGGCATGAAAGAAAAGCGAATTACAATCATCAACTGTCCACAAGAGGCTTATACCTCCAATCTGCAAGATGGCTATGAAATGGAAGCCTAATGATGGAGAGGTAAACAGTGTGCTGCAACAAAAATGCCTCCTCCCTACGCTCTTTCCATCGATTGTGTTTTATAATGTATTTTCGGAAGGATCCCATTTAAATTGGGGCTTGCCTGGTTCATAACAGAGGCTGGTAGAGTGGAAGGATTAGCGGGTGTAATTGCCTCTTAAAATGGCCTTTTTATAGTTGAGGCGATAAGGCCTTAAAATCCTCAAAAACACTAAAAATCTGCCCCAGAACCATTTACCCGGACTTCAAAACTGGTGAAATTGGGCATAGATTCTATATCGGGTCTGACCTAAGGTCGCAAATCGGTGTATCACTGTCCCGAAGATCCTGTAACCGGGGAAATGCCGACCGCCGATCACCAATCACCGATATCAGCATCAGCTGATCGCATCAATGTTCCCTCATATATTGTCCCGGGTGTCCGATAATGATTCCACCGATCGTGTTATCGCCCATCACACCCTGCCACCGCCTATATATATATATATATATATAAGACCTCCGATCCGGTTGCCTTTGGTCTGCCGATTCGATTTGATTGGAGATCGGCAATCGGCAATCGGGGGTTCCACTGCCATCTCTTAAGTCCGCCTCCACAAGTCCTTCGATTGCGATTTGGCCTTTAAGGCTTAAATCCATTTTCAAAGGAAAAATCCTCATTTTCTTAAGGATCAAAGCAACCTTCCCTGTGTGATAACTTCATCATCCAAACTCAAATTGAAGTGCCGTTCACGCCGTTGGAATCAGGATGACGAGATCTACGCTCTGATTCTAAGTTGACTTTATTCCGATCACTTTGATTTCTGAGTTTTTCCATGCCATTGTACCTGAAAATCCACCTGGATCAATCCTGCCCATTGAGGAGCTTTTGGACTGCCAAAAGCTTTTCATTAGTCAATTGGCAAGTGAGGGAACTGTGCCCTCACTTCCTCTTTCTCCAGCCATCTGGCCTTGCTGGGGTGCGTTCCCTTGAATCCAACTCAAAGGTATTCCACATCTCCTCGCCGTGAAGTCCAGGTTCTTCTGTCAAGGATGATGTCTTCGGGAAACTCATCAAGATATTTTGGTGCAAAATCATCGACTGTAGGAACTATGCCCACCTCATTAGTGTCCATGATCAAATGTGGTTCATACAGCTTCAGGTTCTCCACATTTACTACTGAGTACATCTGCATATATACCGGCAAGTCAAGACGAAAGGCATTGTTCCCAATCTTCTCCAATATGGTGAATGCTCCATACCGGATTGGCCGCAACTTCTTTCCTTCTCCCTTCATCCTGTCTTTGCTGATGTGGAACCACACCTTGTCGCCCACTTGGAATTGATGGCCAACTCGGTGTTTATCATGTCGAGCCTTGTAACGGGCTTGACTTTTCTCCAATTGCTCTTGCACTGCTTGGTGAATCAATTGTATTCGTTGAATGAACTGCTGAGCTTTGTCCCTATCATTACATCCACTGCAGCCATCCTCCCTTCCAAAGACCATATCAAAAGGATTCTTTGGCAGGTAACCAAAACATGTCTTGAATGGTGAACGTTGTGTTGATGAATGCACTGCTCGGTTGTAGGAATGTTATATATAGGGGAGATTTTCATCGCATAACTTGGGATGTTTCCCACAATAGCCTCGTAATAAGTGTACCACAGTACGGTTAACAACCTCTATCTGTTCGTCGGTCTGCGGGTAAAATGCCGTGCTTCTTTTCAGTTTGGTGTCCATCATCCTCCACAAACTGGTCCAAAACTCTCTAAGGAAGCGAGAGTCCCAATCCGACACAATTGATGTGGGTAATCCAAAGTGGACCCAAACATGCTGAAAGAAAAGAGAAGCGGTCTGCTCTACAATAATCTGCTTTTTACAAGGCATAAGAATACACATTTTGTTGAAACGGTCAACGATGACATAAAAATAGTCGTGACCCTTCCTAGACAAAGGTAAACCACCTACAAAGTCCATTGGCACACTTTCCCATCGACGACTTGGAATAGAGAGTGGTGTGTAGAACCCAAGTTTTCTATTAGAGGGCTTTGAAACAGAACACATCACACAACCCTTTACATAGCGAGTCACAATGTTTTTCATGAGGCCAAAAACAAAATCTTTGTACATGACATAAAGTCTTTTCGACACCAAAGTGTCCAGACACAAGAGAGGTGTGGGCCTCTCGAATTACATGCACTCTTTCTCCTGTGGGAATACACAATTTACCAAGGTGATACAACAATTTCCCCGACAAGTGATAGTTGTCCACCTATGAACCATGGGTTAGTTTTGCATAAACCTCCTTAAAGTAATCATCGTTAGCATATTGTTCAGCATAACTTTCAAAAAATAACGAAGCATTATGCAAAATAATAGACGCAGAAATAAGAGGGCGAGATAGCATATCGGCCACTTTATTGCTAGTGCCCTTCTTATACTTTATTACTAGATGAAATTGTTGAAGAAAGCCCATCCACTTGAAATGACGAGATTGCTGCAACTTGGTTTGTGACTGAAATTACTGCAAGGGCTGATGATCTATATGGATGATGGTCTCCTAGCCGATCAGGTAGTGTTTCCACTTTTTCACACTTTGCACCAAGGCATAAAGCTCCTTGTCATAGGTGGGATAGTTTATCACAACTTGAGAAAACTTCTCAGAATGGTAACAAATCGGCTTCTTTTGCTGCATCAGTACAACTCCCATGGCATAACCGCTGGCATCAGTGTCAATCTCAAATGGCGGTTGGACATCAAGTAAGGCTAAGACTGGTGCGGTGCTAATTTTTTCCTTCAATGGTTCGAAGGACTTCTATTGTCTTCCTCCCCATTGGAAGACTTGTTTCACACTTGTCAATGTGTGCAAAGGTGCTGCAATAACAGAGAAATTAGCAATAAATATCCTCCAATACTGGACTACACCTAGAAAACTACGAACTTCGGTTACACTAGTAGGCTTAGGCCAATTAACAATTGCTTCAACTTTAGAGGGATCAATTTTTAACTGACCATGACCAACAATATGACCTAGATAACCCAAAGAGGTTTTCCCGAACTCACACTTTGACAATTTTACAAAGAGTTTTTCTTTCTTCAGCACATCAAGCACTTTCTTTACATGAGTCACATGTTCAAACCAACTTTTGCTAAAAACTAGTATATCATCTAAATAGACGAGAACAAACTCATCAATGAAAGGCTGAAATATATCATTCATAGCCCGCATAAGGGTGGCTAGAGCGTTGCAAAGCCCGAATAGCATCACCATCCATTCGAACAGCCCCTGCTTGGTCTTGAAGGTGGTTTTCCACACATCCTGCTCCGCAATTTTGACTTGGTGATAGCCACTGCGCAAATCCAACTTTGTGAAATAAACAACACTTTTTAATTGATCTAATAAATCATTTAAGCGTGGGAGGGGATAGCGATTTTTCACTGATATCTTGTTGAGTGTGCGGTAGTCCACGCACATCCTCCAACTGTCGTCTTTCTTTGGCACTAGAGCGATTGGCGAACCACATGGAGAGGAGCTCGGCCTGATGATGCCTTGGTCCAACAATTCCTGCACTTGCCTCTTGATCTCCTCCATTTCAATTATTAACATCCTGTACATGCCGATATTTGGCAGAGGGGCATCATGCAATAGATGAATTTCATGTTGGATTTCCCTCTTCGGAGGTTGTCCCTTTGGCTCTTGAAACAGTTCATTATAATCAGAAATCAATTCCATTAATCCCTGTTTATGCTTCCCATCGCAGCCTTGGAACGCATTAGCGAATTCAGCCTCTTTCTCCCTTACAACCATAAGCATGTATGTTTTACTGGAATTCACCAGTTGTTTCATTTGTCCAGCGCTTACGAGGCTGGCATTAATCTTATTTTGATGAGCCCGCACTGTGTATTCTACCCCATCCTTGGTGATGTGATATTTATTCTCATGGCGGAAAAAGACTGCTTTTCTGTCATACAGGTATGGGCTCCCTAATACCATGCCACAGATATCCAGTGGTATTACATCCAACTCTACTTCGTCTACTAGCTTAGACGCAATCACAAATTTGACCTTGCACCGCTGGGTTACATTCAATTTCGCTTTATCATGTATCCATCCCAGCGGGTAAGGTTTTGGGTGTGGTTTTGTCTCTAAGCCAAGCTTCTTTACCAGGGATTCTGCAATTAAGTTTGCTTGGGACCCAGTATCAAACAGAGTTTCTACTTTGGTGTGATTTACTACCACCCTGATATGAAATAATTCAATTCTTTTTCTATCATTCGAAAAGGACTCATCTACAGAACTAGTACTTTCATGCGATTTAGAATCAACAGGAGGTGTAAGGGTACCTTTTGTTCCCGCTGCTGTGACCAACGCTTCATCTGCTGAATCTGATCCAAGCTCTTGCTATTCCGCTGCCGCTATTTTCTGCTTCCCTTTTCCTCCATACTTCTTTGGATGCCTTTCTGGGTGCTGCTTCCAACAGTGATTGTCATCGTGGCCTTCCTTCTTGCAGTGATTGCAATAAGGCCGCTCTCCCTCTTTGGCTGCCGCTGTTTTCTTCTCCTTCCCTTTCCATTTCGCTTTGGATTTGCCATTGGGAGGTTTGAACGGTGGTTTTCTGGACTGATCCTCTCTTTCATTCTTGCCCTTGTTCTCAATATGAATTGCTTTTACGTTGGCTGAATAAATAGGGTTTGGTTCAAACAATAACAATGAATGCCTAATATAACTATGCAGTGAGCCAATATATTTAGTTACAACTTCAGGTGCATCAAGTGCAATACCCAAATTCAGTGCTTGCTTCCTAAATTCTTTTGTAAAACTCTGAACATCTTGCCCTTTGCCTTGCCTTAAATACTGCCAATTCATCAAAGCTTTCTGTTTGTATCCTAAGGGATAAAATTGTTCCTTTAACGCAAAAGTGAAATCAGACCATGAGGAAAAGAGCTTACCCACATTTCGCAGACTCGGGATGAGTTAGCAGCTGTGGGGTCAACACCTCAAGGTTCCAAGATGGTAAGATTGGCCCTCAATTCTGTTTCTGAAGATTGGCAAGTTTTTGTCCAGAGTATCCTAGGCAGGTTGACTTTGCCAAATTGGGATGAGATGTGGGCATCTCTCAAGCAAGAGGAGCTGAGAGACTTGGTCAAGTGTAAGCTTGACGGAAGCAACAATAGTGGGTCGAAGCGCAAGGAGGAGGATGATAATGCAACCCTTGCATCCAAGGGGCAGCAGGAACAATGGAGGCAGAAGAAGGACGTCTCGAAGATCAAATGCTTCAGGTGTGGTGAAATGGGTCACTACGCAACACAGTGTCCTCTTAGGAAGAAGGACAAAGATGAGAAGCATGATCTGAAGGGTACATCTGCGAAGATTGAGGAGGAGTTTGCCATGACAGTCGAGATACCTCCAAGAGGGAGGTGGGCTGATTTGGAGTTGTAGTTCGAAAGAGCTACAAATGGGCAGGATCCTTGAGGAGTCCACCTCTCGGATCAATACCTTTCTACAGGAGCCTAGATCAGTAGTAGCAGGATGGACACAATGTTGGATGTTTTGCAAATATTTTCAGGCAATCATTAATTTTTTCATTAGCAGCAGTGGCTAATCAATTACTTGGTTTTCATTAACTCCATAAGGCACTGCTTGTAATCATTTAAAATTTAATCAGATTCTAAGTCTCGCTAAGCCTTAATCAAGTATTCGATTGCTTCGCTGTGTCTCCCGAATCGACTTCTTCACAGATGGTTCTCTTTTATCCCATAGGGTCTACCCCCCTTAGCCTGCTATAGGGGGATAGCTTAAACGGAGAGATCGGGGATCAGGGTGACAGCCCCTAGTCTCAGCGTTGTCGTGCTGCCTTGACACTTTGCGCGAAAACATTTTTTGGCTTCGTTGCCGAGGATACTTTATTCTCGGTGTTTCAACGAATTTTCATTTCTCATCTTTTCATTTGAGCCGACAACGACAACATTTTTTGGCGTCATTTGGTCTTTCCATCGCCCAATCTTTCATCATCTCGTTAATCATTTCATCTGTACCTTTAGCACCTACACTTCAGTTCATTTCTTGTTTGGGTGGTGACTCCATTCCTTTTCATTTATTTTTTCTCAGACAAGAAGCCCTCCCTTATATCCGATCCTAGAGTTAGATTCATGTTCAATTGGCAATTCCACTTCTTTCATCTCTTGATTTTCTTGAGCAGAGGTCTCTCTCTATCATCCATTTGGTCCCTCATTATTCATCATGGATTACTCATTTACCCCGTGTCATTTTACTGATGTTCTCCATGATATTCCGGAAGTGGCTATTCATAAGTTGTCTTTGTTCTCGGGTGGTGATTCAGTCACTATTAGAAAGCATCTATGCAGGTTTTCTCGTATAATGTTCATATATTGTAGTTCTTCCCAATATGATCATGAAGATGTCAAAATGCGTCTGTTTGCCTTTTCTTTAGAGGGTGATGCTTTAAATTGGTTTAATAATTGTCCTGAAGATTCTTTTGCTTCTTTACAAGACACCGTTCATGCTTTTAAAGATAGATATGGTTATCAAGATAGCTCGCCTTGTGCCCCTAAAACTATGCAACAGAATGAAAGTGATTTTGTGAAGGATTCAATTGTTGATGAAAGATTTCAAGACAATTCTCCATATCAGAATGTGCCATCCACTTGCACCGTTACAGATCACAGTGGAAAAGCAGGAACAAATTGTCAAATCAGTGTCGACAATGAAAGGGAAAATAATAAGCAAATTATAGAGGAACTAGTGCAGCTGGTAAAAAATATGGAGATTAATCAAGAAAAGTTGGCAACTGATTTTGCCAATGATATGAAAACTTTATACACCCACCTGGAGAAGCGAGATAGGGAAATGGAAACCATGAAAGCTAATCATGATAGGGAAATTAATTCTATGCAAAACAAGTTATTAACTATGGATGAAGAGATGACTATCATGATATTCGATTATAATAATCAGTTGGCTACCATGCAAGAAAATCATAAGAAAGAGATAAACTCTATGCAACATTGCTTGATGACCATAAAAGCAAAGAATGACAAAGTAATAAAAGATATGGAAGAAGAACATGTCAGGGAAATCAGTGCTATGAAGGTTGAACACTCTGGCCAAATGGATGCCATACAATACACGTACAAAAATTTCAACAGCGTTAGAGGATGAAAGAAACAAGGAGATGTCGGTAGATCAGAAGCCTCCTTATCTGCTGCAGCAAGCTCCATCTTATTATGAGGAGGTCATTAGTTCCATTGAAAAGTAGTTAATTGAAGGTGACTCGGATAAAATTGAAAACGATAAAGATCAGATGCAAAATGAAGAAAGACATGTCACACATATCTTACATATTTCATTTGAGGGTTTTGAAGCAGAATATTCCACAAAGAAAAAACGCAAGAGAAACAGAACGAGAAAGCGGTTTGATGCATCAGATACCCATAAGCAGCTTGATTTTCGGATAGGAAAAAGTCCTACCTTATGCAGAATTGGACATGGCACATCCGAGAAGCAGCCGACAGATTTGCCTGAAAGCAGGCAAATGCTCAGTATACACTATATTGAATGCATCTGATGCCATGGGGCACCTCTGTATTTCTAGCCCTACTCCTTACTTTTTCAACATTTCATTTATGTTTTAGGATTAGATTTACTTTTCATGTTACTAGATAGTTAATAAATGAAGAGCTTATATCTTTTCCTGTGGTCAATGTTATATGATGATTTTTGGATGGACGCTACTTATGTTTTGTTGTGTGTTGCGTGGATGCAAATTCTGGATTCTCACATTCCTATAGTGCAGCAACGTGTCCCCAAGTAGAGCCAGATGTTGACCACTACATGTCAACTACCCATAGCAGTACACCCCCTTTTTTCGCAAAAGGGATAGCGCTTGATCAATGTGTCCATGCCATTTGACTATCATCATTAGCCTGATCATGTTATTTTGTAAACTTAGTTTGCATGTGTAAATTGTAAATAATCTTAGCAGATCTGTGTCATGTATGTAATTGCCTAGGTAAACCTAATCTTCTAGTGATGATCTACGTTCCAGAATGTTTTTTGTCTCACAGATCCATGATCGACAGAGTTTTCCTTCAACTTAACCCCAAAGCCGGAATGTATTTTGTCATTAGAATCTTAGGGGAGTCCTAGTGTGCTAGGTCGAGTCTATGTAAAAGTGATTTGGGAATAATCCTAACTATTTGGTTAGGTTATTTTATTACAAATTGCTTGATCTGCTAGATTATGTTTGTGTCACAGAACTGGGTAGTCTATGTGGGTCTATGTCAAATGGGTTTTTCCCCTCGAAATGTAAAAATCATGATGTAAAGTGTCTTGAGGGTTAGAAAAATGTTTTATCCCCTCATAAGACTTAAGTCCTAAGTCCTAGGTCCTAGGTATTTTTTAAATTTTCCAAAGGTTAAATTCGATGGTCCTTTAAAAAATTAAATTTTAAGAGGTCCATCGACTAAAGTTAAATGATTATTTTGCTAAATTTTAGGCCCTTGGTCCCTTGGGTTAAGTCAAAGTCAAAATTTTGAGGAAATTAATTCAAAAATTAAAATTTTGAATTAATTAAAATGCATTTAAATGATAATTTCGAATTTCCTCATTATTTTAATTTCGACGGATGAGATTAAAAGATTTTTTGATCCTCATCAACGGTCGAGATCGCTTTGACAAGGATCACTCAAACTAGCCGTTGGGAAATTTTTCTTTAAATAGGAGGTTAGTTGTCCATTGAGATCATTCGACCTTTGAGTCATGTGCTAAGTGAAAGCTCTCTTGTAATCGTTTTTCATGTGCAAATAAAGAAATACTTTGGGATTAATATCTGCTGGTGTTACTCTTCGGGAAAACATTGTAAGATGTTTTATTTTCTTGCATAGATTTACTTTCAGCCATTGATATTAGCTTATTGAAGATTGATTTAAACACAGGTATCTTGTTTAATCACTAGGGTTTGAATGATAGTTCAATTTATAAATATAATGGCAGATATCTCCATTAGATCTGAATTTTGCTGTCGTTTTCTCGCTCTATGTTAATGGTTGAATTAAGTTGTGCAGGAAATCCTTGATTTTGAGATCACCGGGTGTTTGGGGAAGTCTTCAGTTGGACTAGCCAACTCCCAGAGCCGCGTTTTCTGAAGAGCCCAGTTTGAATTTGATCCCGGGCTTATCATATGATATTATTTTATGGGCGATGCATGAAGGGTTTCAAGCTTAGTACCTCCTCCAAAATTAAAAAAAAAAAATTAATTTTTATGTGCTAAATTGTCAGATCTCATTGTTGGGAGCCGTAGATCATAGATTTGGGAGCAGAGTCGAACTTCCTATATCTAATAGATCTACCATTTATGTACATAGATCTGTAATTTTCTTTTTATTTTTTATTTTTTTGACTTATGGTTTCTGGGATTTCATTTATTTTTTGCATATTGGGGTTTTGGCTATTTGTATTCAGGAACACATTGCAGATTTGAAGGTAAAGTTTTATTTTGAAGCCGGATCTAGGCCCTAGAGGGTAAGATTTGGCCTCAGAACCAACCCTTGCAGGGGTATCATTTTTGCAGTCCAGGGTTTTAAATTTTTGTTTATCTAGAGGCGGTCTTTGAGGGTTTCACTGCTAAATTTCAAGCAGAAATATAATATGGAAATTTTTGGGTTTTTGTCTGCTGCCCGGGGTTTTTATTTGCGATTTTGTTGAAGAATTTCAAAATTTTGATGAAAGTTTTGTTGCCAGCGTTCTTCTCTTTGTTGTTCAATCTATTCTCTGCCGACAGCTATCAAGATCGCATCTCCATCCATCAGTACTTCTTCCAAATCCCTCACGCTTTCCTCACATTGCCATCTGGCCTGCGTAGCTCCATTTCTTCCCTTCCTGTCCACGCACCCTGTTAAACTCTCGCTGCTTAGCCTCACGTCCAATGTTACTTGGGAGCGGGAGCGGAAGCAGGGAGATGGAGCGGGAGCGACCATTTTCAGAAGCTCCCGGTTTGGGAGCGAATCCTGGAGCGATTTTTTAAAAATATAT
>APFE031322673.1:0-25271 GCA_000404065.3 Pinus taeda | reverse complement strand
AAGTATTAAAATATTTATTCTATAAAAGCAATTATTGAAAATTAATTAAAGTAATGTATTTATATAAATAAAATGATTGGTAAATATCAATTGACATTAAAATAATATTTATTAGAAAAATCACAAAATATCATTAAAATTATAAAGCATAACTAGTTTTTAGATAAATCTCAATCCTCTATCCACTTTAATTAAATTAAAATTCTAGAAATCTTATTTTTAAATAGACAAACCTTTCTGCTTAATAATTAGATGTTAATTTCCAAAAAGCTGAGAATTGAAAGTTAATTAATCTTCTGAGTGAGATGGCTACTAAAAGGTGACTTGATCAGAAATGTTGACCCTTGCATATAATAAATTCCATCTCTGTATTAAAAAGCTTATCCAATCTTACATACTTGCAACACCTTTAAGCAACAAATAGCAACAAGTCAATATTAGTAACCACATGCACGATCCAATCTTACACCTTTTATGCTCAGTGATAAAAAATTTACATGAGTTTTCACCGGTTGATTGAATATCATGCAGAGGAGAATTGTCAATTTGCAAGTTTGAGTTTAAGATTGAAAGAGGATTTAGATGTTAAAGATTAATTTCATGTGGTATGATCCGGATTGTCCACAGTCTTCTGTTCATTGAGTCGACGTTTCAAACCCCAAAGGGGGTCCATCATCAGAACAAATTAGAAAGATAGAAAATGAATGAAAGATTGTTGAGAGAAGAAGACATGAACCTGGGAATAAATACATCAAGAACCCTAATTTTTATATAAGGGCCAACACAGCATTATTTCAATTTTCATACCACTGCAAAAAAAAAAACTTCCACAGAAGCCTAAAATCTAACATTAATTTCATGCCCATGTGAATAAACTGATGCCAAAGCACATTGAAATTCTTTGTATGAGCAGATTAACCCAAAAAAGAGGAGATTTGAAAAACTTGATTTTTGGGTTTTACATTGCAATTTCCAGCGAAAAGTTTGTTATCTGCACAGATGCGATGCAAGTTTGTGAGATTTGTGCCATATTTGTGCGATTTCTCATCACTATTTGCTTGCTTATATTACAGATTTAGATGAGAGGGGAAGAGTTAGTTTTGAATGCTCTTCAAGTTCTGGAGATTTGCCAGAAGTAGAGCCATGAATTGAACAAAGCAAACATTCCATCAATTTCATACCTTTCTGCAAATCTTCATGTTAGTGCACTGGTTTTTCCCTCTCATGCATTTAATAAATTTGCATGCTTATGCTTTGAATGCATGTGTGTTTATGCTAGACAAGCATTTTCAAAAAACAACTTACCGGATTATTTCACTGTAACTTCAATATTCATACTCATAAACCTATAACCTATATGTATACATTTAAATCTGCTGTATTAAAAGTTCTAAATACTAAAGATTGTTTTCCCTATGCATGGGTAATTATAGGTGGTATATAAAATTATTTCAAAATCTTTTATCCTATATATCTAAAAACAATTTCCAATACATTTAAATCTTCTATATTAAAAGTTGTAAATACTAAAGATTGTTTTCCCTATGCATGGGTAATTATAGGTGGTATATAAAATTATTTCAAGTAAAAATTATTTCAAAATCTTTTATCCTATATATCTAAAAACAATTTCCAATGTCCACTATGGTAAAATTATTTCAAAACTTTTTATTTCATAAATCTAAAAACAGTGTCTACTAAAACGATTTCCAATATCCATTATGCTAAAATATTTCAAAACTTTTTATTCCATAAATCTAAAAACAATATCCACTATATGTATAGGTAACTTGAGTGATTGGGATTCACGGTGATAATGCATCCTAAAATAGCCTTGCTATGGGTTATCATACCGGTACAAGAAAATAGTTTTCTTGGAAAGAGCACCACAAACATTTTATTCCATAGATCTAAAAACAATATCCACTATAGGTATAGGTAGCTTGAGTGATTGGGATTCATAGTGATAATGCATCCTAAGATAACCTTGCTATGGATTATCATACTGGTACAAGAAGTTTTCTTAGAAAGTGCACCACATGATTTTGGGCGGAATTGTGAATTATTTGGTTAAGCACTCATGCTTGTGCTTGTAGTCCTTCATGCCTTTATACAAATAGATTGAACTCTATGCTGCTACTTATGAATTAGACTATGCATGTTTATACAATGAAATTTTCATGCAAATGTATTCAATTCTCCCTGCTTTGAATATTTTATACAAATACATTGAACTCTATGCCGCTACTTATGAATTAGACAATGCATGTTTATACAATGAAATTTTCATGCAAATGCATTCAATTCTCCCTGCTTTGAATATTTTAAGTTCATGATTGTGAATCTTTCAAGCTCATATTTACATTGAGCTCATTATGTTCATACATATTTTCTTTTTTTTAACAAGTTTGATTACTTTTGTATTACAAAAAAAGAAAGGAGCTAAGTCTTACTACATTCCGGAAACTGTTGGTTCTCAAGAGAGACGCAAAATGGGAGCGTAGTCCCTACCTCAGCCTTTGAGACCTTGTTTTTGAAGTTTTGAAAAATTATGAAAGCATATTGCCTAACAAACTGCCCAAGTAACAAACAGAATTTACAAAGCATAGTGAAATGATTGCATGATGTTCACCAAAATTGGTTCACTGATTCTTTTGGCTGCTGGCCTTGTTTCTTGTTGTACCTTGAGGAGGTCTCTCCCTGCTAACTTTGATTCAATGAATTGAAGTAATCCACGACATCCTCCAAGTGCTTGTATTTATCCTTCAGTTCTTCCATTTCAGCTCTTTGTTTGTCTATTTCGCTTTGCTTGTGGACATTTATTATCTTCATCTCGGAGCTCAGATCTTTTAGAGTTGAAGTGACCTATCTAATCTATTAGCCCGACACATCAGACAACTCTTGTTATTTTCAACTTTTTCTAGTAGATTACAAGACATATTTCCTTTCTGATTTGGTCT
Organism: Pinus taeda; assembly: GCA_000404065.3. Classification (NCBI taxonomy): domain Eukaryota; kingdom Viridiplantae; phylum Streptophyta; class Pinopsida; order Pinales; family Pinaceae; genus Pinus; species Pinus taeda. The sequence continues at coordinate 22,311 of APFE031322673.1, read as the reverse complement.
ATCAGTTGTATTACCTTTGCTTGGAGAATAGTCTCTTTGCTTGAGTTGATTACTTCCTTTATTTCTGCTTCTTTTGGCTTCCTTTTGAACTATTTGATTTATCTTCAAAGATTCCTTGTTGGTCCTATAGTGTTGCGTATATGTTGACACCCATTAACAATTATAGAGCGAGGTAATGTTCTCCTTATGTAGCAAAAGTGAGGAGAGGATTATGATCTCTGGGTCAGAGAGCTAGATTTTGATGTTAATGCAAAGAGTGAAGTGAAGATGGAGGGGATCAGATAAGGTCGAAATGAAGCTCAGATAGGGTCTATGAGGCCGATAACCATGAAACGAAACAACACTAATATTTTTATCAGTCTTAAAGCCGATGCCAAGTTGAAGTTGTGAATAAAAACTAAGAAATATAACGTTGTTGTTACCTTGGGTCTGAGTTTTGCTATTGTAGATATCACCTAGCATGCAATCTGCTCTTGGATCTCTAGCTACAAGGCTTCACTGAACTCTATTCCACTTATGCTCCTGAAGCTCTCTGGTACACTCTTTTCTAATACTCCTTGTGTTTCCTACAGTGATGCTCTTCTACTGCTTATCCCAGTGTTGAGAATGCCTTCGTTAATACTTCCATTTATAATTGTTTGTATAATGTGTATACATGTTGTTGTGGGTTGCCTTCATGATTTTTTCCTCCATGACTACACAGATGTCCACTGCCCATCGAGGATGGTAATCGATGGTTCCTCTGTTTTGATTGTGACCGATATGACCTTTACCTTCTTTATTCAACACTTGAGGATGATTGTTGGCTTGGTTCAAATCATGATGAATCCTTTTTGGTATTGTTTGGATCCTCATCTCTGAACGAAAAGGATAATACTTGATTATATTGATTGACAACTGGAAAAGAATCCTCTGCTCATTTTTGTTAGCTTCCTTCTCTCTGCTAACTGATTTGATGTTATATGTCCTTGTGTGATTCTCAAACCAGTCCTCAAATGAGAACAAATTAAGGGATGTTTTCTTCATAAATTTTATTGTTTTCTTTCGCAGTTCCGACTTATCTTTCCACTACCATGTTGGCTATAGTATCTGCTTCCTTATTTTGAGTTCTTAAAACATGCTTGTAGGCTATTGTCCCCATGTTTTTTGTGTTTGATATGATTCTCTATCTTATTTTGTTTAATATGTTGAGCTTTTGAATTCTTTCCCTATTCCCAGAGCTGCTATGATGATTGCGGAGTCCCCAATTATTATTGGGTCTTTTATCTCTTTTTTATTTAATATCTTTGTGCCTAGCAGCAAGTTGTAGGCTTTCGCCCTGATATTTGACATCTTTTCTAGGCCCCATTCATAGGTTGATATTCTCTTACCATGCGGATCTAGAATTAAGCCACCTACTCCTGCTTTGCTTGGGTTATTTTTTGAGGCTCCATCAAAAAATAGTATATACTTCTTTTCTTCTTTGATTCACTCAGCCATTTCCATGTTGTTCAGACGTAATTTCCAATCCCTGTTTTTTGCCCTGCCTTTATTTATCTTTTTAAAAACTTCATATTTGTCTTCTATTAAAGCTTTGCTATACCATTCTCTTTCTTCTTGTTGTAAACTATTTTGATCCATTCTTATTGTTCCATGTATACCTATTATTTCTGAGACTTGACTCCAAATTTTCGATATAATAGTCCCTATGCTTGGTTTTTGTCCCTTAAAAATGCACTTGTTTATAGCTAGCCATAGTTCCCAGTAGAGAATAGAGGGAAGACATTTCCATACTCTATTTATTACTTATTTTTTCTTCTTGGTATAGGGGTAGCTTTTGACTCAATTTTTGTGGAGATTTGACAGCTGCATTGTGGTGTTTATGCTTAGTTCTAGTGGACTTATTAGTTGCTTCCATCATTCTCTTGCCATTGTGCAATTCATAAACAAGTGTTGAATATTTTCCTCATCCCTTTGGCACGTGACGCATTTGGAAGGTCCTTGAAAGCCTTTTTTTTTTTAATTTTTTGTTGTGAGAATTTTACCTTTCAGCAAAGACCAAGTGAAGAATTTTATTTTAGGCAAACACTCATTTTTCTAGACTGTTGTCTAGAGATTCCAATCATCACGGCTATTGTAATTTTGGAGATAATTGTACCCTAATTTCACTGTATAATTTCCCCCACTTGGGTCCCAAACAAACTCATCTTGATCCTCTTTCTTTATAGGCGTTGCCCCAACTAGGAGAGTTTTCATATCTTCCCATTGGTTTCTCAACCTTGGAGGTAGTGCCGACACTCTCCATTTTGTCTAAATATTTTGTTCCCATTCAAAAATTGCAATGTACTTAGGCTTCTCTCCTCCATCCAGTTTTTTAATCCTCTTAGATTTTGTTGTTGTCTCAGAGGATTTGCTCCCATTATTCTATCATCCCAAATTGAAATTGCTTTTCCATTCCCAGGACTTTTGGAAATTTGATATCTTATATGTGGAATGGTCTTTTTAACCAATTTCTAGACCTGTGTACAAGGCCGAGCCGGAATTATTTTAGTGAGCATTTTTGTCCTTTGGTAATTTAAATATTTTCTTGTTAAAGCTTTTTCCCACCACTGTTCTTTGCCATTTATCATTCTCCAGACTATTTTGATCCCAAGAGCAATATTCATCAATCCTGGTATACGAATGGCAATTCCTCCTTTCTCGAAAGGGAGAGTTACTTGTTACCATCGAACTAAGCTGAATTTTTTATTTTCTTGTTTTCCTCCTTACCAGAGGAAGCTTCTGATAATTAATTCTATTTGTTTATGAGTACTTGTCGGAGCCATTATTATGGCATACTGGTATATTGGGAGTGTTGAAAGGAGGGCCTTAATCATTATTGCTCTTCCTGCAAGGTTGAGCCACATCATTCCCCAACTCTGAATTTTTCCCCTCATTTTCTCCACCTGCTTATTCCATACTTTTGATTTGACCACTTCCTTTGCTAATGGTAGTCCAAGGTATATAAAATGGCTCCATTTTAGTTGTACCGGTATTTCCATTATGTGGGAAATTCTCTGCATTGTATTATAGAGAAATTCCAGCTGTAGATTCTACATTCGTTGTTGTTTAAAAGCCCTCCTGAAACATGAAGAAAATCATTTGAAACTTATTTAAAACGTTTTGCAATGATTCCATGAGCTCCCCCTATGAGGAGGGTGTCATCTGCAAAAGGGAATGGTTTATCTCTTTGACTCCTCTTGAGATTTGAATACTAGTTTTTTTTTTTTTTCCTCTCTGATTTTCTAGTTGTACACATAATGATTTTGCCATAATAATATAAAGGAAGGGGGAGAGAGGACAACCCTGTCTCAACCCTCTAAATATTTGAAAGAAATTACTTGGCCTTCCATTAATCAAAGGAGCTATCTAGGGATTGGTGATACAAGTCATAATGATATCTATGAACTTGGTTGAGATGTCGAACTTTTGGAGGACTACTACAAGAAAATTGTGCTTCACTCTATCAAAGGCATTGGCCATATCCAACTTAATCACCATTCCCTTTTCTTTTCTTTGTATACTACTATGTATGGCTTCCTGTACGATTATTAAATTATCAGTAATTTGTCTTCTTGGCACAAAACCACTTTGACTTTTGGAAACAATGGAAGGAAGAATTTTTTAATCTATTTGCCAAAAAATTTGTGATTATTTTGTAGGAAGAATTACACAAGGAGATAGGCCTATATCTATCAAAGGAAGTTAGGTTTGGCTCTTTAGGAATGAAAGCCAAGAAGGAGGCTTTTGTATTTCCCCCAACTTTGTTTTTTTTAAGGCATTTTTTATCATTCTCACCAAGTCTTTCTTAATAGTTTCCCAATGGTTCCTGTAGAATGCTATTGTGAAACCATCCGGTCCTGGTGATTTTTCGGGGTGTAAACTCCACACTGCTTCTCTGATTTCCTCCTCAATGACCTCTTTATCTAATTCTCTGTTTTGATGCTCGTTGATTTTTTTTTTTTTAATTTGTTGTAAAAATTCTTCACTATCCACCTGCTGATCACTAGTTGAAAGAAGACTTTTATAGTGGTTGTGAGCTGCCTTCTTGATTTCTTCTATTCCTTTTACTTCTTGCCCCTCTACTTGTATTTTCTCAATCTAATTTCTAGCTATCCTTATTTTCATTATGTTATGAAAAAAGGCAGTGTTTTTATCCCCCGCTTTCAACCATAAGCATCGTGCTTTATGTCTGATTTCTTCTTCCTCTTGACGATTTTTCTTATATAATTCCAAAAAAAACTCTTTTCTTGTGCATAATCTTGCTCACTTTCTTGTTTTCTTTCTTTTTCCTTACTAGTAGTGTCCATTTTTCTTTGGAGTTCTATTTTGTTTGCTTTTTCTTTGAGTGCATTTTCTCTTGCCCAAGATTTTAAGTGAAGTCTTAAATTTTTTAACTTTGTTTCCCACACATAGTGAGGGGAGCCTCTTACATTTGTTCTCCAACTTTCTCTTATTTGTTTGCCAAATTCCTCTTTGTTGTCCCATATTTTATTGTATCTGAAGGGGAGAGGTCCTTGATTTTCCATCCTACCCAAGGTCAACACCACTGGCTTATGATCTGAAGCTGATGCATGAATAATTTTGCTTTTCATAATGGTGAATGCTGCTGCTATATTTTCATGTATAAGAATTCTATCCAGTCTTTCCTTTATGTTGTGTTTTCCTGTTCTTTTGTTTCTGCAAATGAACTTTCCATTACTTGGAGGGATGTCAAGTAATATTTGTTCTTCAATGATTTCTTCCAGCGTTGTTCTTGATGGATCATTGTAGTATTTTCAACCCAGCTTCTCGTCTATATTTCGGATCAGATTTAAGTCTCCTCCCAAAATTATCTTTCCTCTTTGTCTTTCTACTACTTCTTCTTTCACTGACTTCCAACATTGCTCTTTGCCTCTGTAGTGGTTAGGGGAGTAAATGTTTATGATGTGCTAGTTCTAGTCTTCGCAGCCTATCATCAGGGATCAACATGAGCTCTTACTATGTCTGGTTTTTTCAGATGTTTTGCACATGATAATCAACACAAAACATGTCATAAGTCTGTTCATAAGGAGAAACTCAGAAAGAGCTTTCCAATGGTATATTACACTCCAAAAATTGGCTCCCGGAGCAAAAGATATAACCGAATGAGTGATTGGCTCAAAGATCTCCCTCGCAGTAGTTCAGATATTGAATGATCTAGAAGAAGCTAGGAAATGTCAATGGCTGGTCTTGTGGCTAAATTGTGATGAAGAAGGAGAGAATATATCATTTGAAGGCCTACTACCGTGCTGATAATCTTCATCTCAACATATGGCAAGCTCGTTTATCTACTTTGATTGAAAGAGGTATCCTATGCAGAGGGCACAGTACATTGTTGACAGGGATATTGTTGGTGAAAAGTTTACAGCTATTGGTCTCATGGTTCTAGAGAGGAATTACTTGAAGACTTAGAGATGTTCATTCAGTATTTTCTTTCATCCTTACTTACATCTTTTCCAAGCTTGACAATTCATCAGCTATTGTCTATCTACCTACCTAAAATGCTTTAGCAACACGGTTTTTATTTGAGCAACATGATCTGGAGTGAAACACAGTGAGATGGTTGTAGAGGAGAAAGTTTGTTGTATCTGTGGGTGTGAGGACAATGAAGATCACGAGGCAATGATTCATACTTGCACCTGCAACGGAGACTCAGTTGTTGCACATCCTAGTTCTGTTGATGCTTCTCGAGCAATTTCTAGGTTTTGCAGGTTGCAGGAAAAAGGAGAAAAGCTTCATTTACTATTCATCACAGACCTGTGATTGGTTAAGTGCAAGCCAGTTGTTAGGGTTGTCTACCTACAGTGGATGTCTATGGTTTGTATGTGAGAAAGGCAATCCTGAAATGCTATGTTGCCACATTAATTTCTGTTGCTTCAACTATTGGAAAGACTGAGGATTATCATAGTTTTGAACATGGAAATTGTGATACCTAAGTGCGACATCGTTGGTGAACCAAAACAACTCATAGATGCAAATGCAAGTGCTCAACAGCAGCACCAGCAGAGGGCTGTAATGCCAATACAGTCTGCTCCTCAAGCTCAACCTCCACCACAAACCCAACCAGGGAAGTCATATGGAAGTTCTTTCAATCCAGGACCAAGAACGGTGCCAAATATAAATGTGGAGGCTCAACCAATAAATGGATTGTACCAAAGGAATGAGCCTAGTGTTGCAATACCCGTGCCCTCACATATGTCTGGAGCTAGAATTGGCTCATATACAAGGCCTGCACTGCCACTTCATCAAATGCAAATCCCGGCAGTTGGGGGAGTAGGTGGAGCAATTTATAGAGGAATAAATGATGCCTCCAATCCATATGGTTGTCCAACTGTTGCCCCTTCCTATCAACCACCTCCCATGTATTCTAGCAGAGGACCGATTGCTAGAAATGAGGCTCTTGCAAGAATTATTCCTATTGCAATATTGAAACCTTATCACGACCGATGGACAATAAAGGCTAGAATTGCTTCTAAAGAATAAATTTGCCGCTATAACAATGAAAAAGGAGATGGAAAAGTCTTTAGTTTATATCTGCTAGACTATGGTGGTGGGGAAATACGATGAACATGTTTTAATGTTGTTGCTGATCAGTTTTATGATCGGATAGAAAGTGAGAAAGTTTATATAATCTCAAAGGGAAGTTTAAAACCCCCACAAAAAATTTCAATCATCCAAAGAATGACTGGCAAATTTTCTTGGAGTCTACTTCAACAATAAAACCATGTTTAGAGGATGAAAACTCAACACCAAAGCAACATTTCAATTTTATACCAAAACAAGTCAATATAGGAACCAAAGAAGAGCCGAAGTATGCAACACTCGGGGACTATTAGGAAGACGCTACAGTAGAAAAGGTCGTTGAATTGCTCCACGAATATCGAGACTTGTTTCAAACAAAGATCATGGAGCTAAAAGGGACCATAGGGGACTTGGGAGTGATGAAGATAGCATTGAAGCCAAATGAAAAACCAGTTAAGCAACGACCCTACCGATTGAATCCAAAATATAAAGCAAAAGGTCTGTGAAGAACTGGACAAGATGCTGGCAACAAGAATCATTGAGCCTATCAAGGAGTCCGATTGGGTAATTTCAATGGTTGTGAAGGAAAAGAAACATAAGGGAGAGATTCAGATATGCATGGATCTCAGGAAGCTCAATGATTCCTACGTGAATGACCCATTTCCAACACCGTTTACAGATGAGGTACTGGAAAATGTGGGGGGCCAGGAAGCTTACTCATTCACGGATGGGTTCTCAGGATACCACCAGATCAAGATCGCACCAGGAGACAGAAGTAAAACAACGTTCGCCACCGAATGGGGTTGCTTTCAGTACATGGTGATGCCCTTTGGTCTGAAGAATGTGTCGGCGATATTTTCAGGAATAGTGGTAACAACATTCCAAGAATTTATACACAAGTTCTTAGAGGTCTATCTAGACGATTGGACCGTGTTTGGACTAGTTAAGAAGCATGTAGCGAGCTTACGGTTAATGTTGGATACTTGTCGCCAACACCATATTGCGTTGAATCTCAAGAAGTGTACTTTCCTTATCCCATTCAGGAACCTGCTAGGCCATGTGCTTTGTAATCAAGGCTTGATGGTGGATCCAGCAAAGATCACTGTCATACTCAATCTACAAGCATCGCAGAGTGTCAAACAATTATGCCCACTCTGCGTCACACGGGCTACTATCAGAAGTTCATCAAAAGTTACGCCCAGATCATGGCTCTGATGGAACAATTGTTGAAGAAGGATACTACTTATTGCTAGAATAAGGAATGCAACAAAAGCCTGGCGATGCTTAAGGAGAAGATGGCTTCAGCCCCTATATTGGTCTTTTCGAAATGTGACGTCGTGTTTCATGTGCATGTTTACGCGTCATGTATCACACTGGGGGCATTACTTACTCAACTAGGAGCAGAGGGACTGGACCATCCAATTGCATTCGCAAGTCACCGGTTGTCAAAAGCTGAAAAGAATTACTCCACCACTAAGTGTGAGGGATTTGCAATGGTATACGTGCTTCTAAAATTTCGCCACTATTTTCTTGGAGGCCACTTTAAGATGTATACATATCACTCGGCATTAAAATACCTAGCGAACAAGCTTGTGTTGGGGGGGCACATTTGTCTATGGTTTCTCTTATTTCAGGAATATGAATTTGAGGTCATTGTAAAGCCAGGACACCTCAATGCAAGCCCAGATCACCTGTCCCAAATTGAGACCGGCGAAGAACCCACAAATCTAGAGGACAGACTCCCAAATGCACAGCTATATGCAATACATGTCCCGGTTTAAGGATATCATCCATTTCTTAACTACAGGAACCGGGCTGCAAGGATATTCTATCCAGCAGAAGAAAGAATTAGTGATACACGCTGAGACTTCACTGGATTGCAGGACATCTCTACAAAATGGGCAACGATTAGATATTTCATCGATATGTCCTGGAGTTCGAGCGAGGACAGATCCTAGCAAAAGCACATGCAGGGGTTGCTAGCGGACATTATGTGGGTCGCGCCATAGCCTAGAAGATTCTTCACGCAGGATTATGGTGGCCCACTTTACATCAGGATTCGAAATCTCGTTGTCGGGCCTGCGACGTATGCCAACAGATGGGAAAACCCTCGCGGAGGGATGGAATGTCGCTCCAGCCACAGATGACACCACAGCCATTCGAGAAGTGGGCAATGAACTTCATGGGACCCATTAAACCATGACGGAAGAGAGGTGCGCGCTATATCATCACCGCGACTGAATATTTGAATCAATGGGTGGAGGCACAGCCAGTTGTGGATTGCACGGCAGCAACAGCTGCAAAGTTTTTGTTCGAAAATGTACTCACAAGGTTTGTATGTCCCAAAATTATCATGAGTGATCGAGGAATGCATTTCCTAAATGAAAGAATTAGCGTGCTCACAGAGGAATTCCAGATTTATCACCAATAGAGTACGCCATACCACCCACAAGCAAATGGGACCATGGAAGCATTCAACAAAATCTTAGAGACCGCATTGACCAAGGTCTGTAATGTGCAACGCAATGACTGGGACTTGCGCATCCATGTTGTGTTATGGGCATACCGAACTACATGTAAGAAGTTGACAGGCCAGACACCATTTCAGTTAGTCTATGGCAAAGAGGCCATTATGCTTATGGAATATATTGTGCCTAGTTTGCGGATCACGACAATCACAGGTATGGTAGACTGCGAAGCTTTGGAGGAACGGCTCGTGCAGCTAGAGGAACTGGAAGAGGAATGGTTTTTGGTTAGATTCCATCAGCAAGTACAGAAACAGTGCGAGAAAGCATGGCATGATCGCCATATCAAAGTACGCACATTCAAGGAAAATGATTTAGTGTTACTATACGATAGTAAATTTGAAAAATTCCCCGGCAAACTCTGAATGCATTGGTTGGGGCCCTATGTGGTCAAGGAATTTACCGATGGGGGCACGGTTCAGCTGGCTAAACTTAATGGAGACCCCTTCCCAGGCCGAGTGAATGGCAATCGCCTGAAACTCTACATGGGCGGGTTGGTCGCCTGACTAACTGTTCGAGGAACAGTCTCACCACTCCAACTAGTTGAAAGAGAGTGTGGGACGGTAAAGCAATCTAGAGGAAGGCGTGAGTACCAGGCTATGCGTCAAGCTAGATCAGAGATAAGTTCGTGGTCACGCGACCAGAAGTGAGCCGCTACATGGCTACGAAGAAAAGTGACCGTTTTTGTCACTATTCATGACACGATGTCTACATTATGGCAAAAGGGAGCGGGCGACGGGAAATTAAGAATGGAAGTACGAGTCAAATATGGCATGAGCCTCCACATATTTTACATGAAGACAGTAGAACAGGCGGGAATCAGTGAATTTGAAATTTTCATGGCTTATAAATCACCGAGGGGCATCGATATGGGGTTGTTCATTCTCTCTACACAATGAATACGCCCGAGAGTGGTGATATGGACGCTAAAGAAGCAGGACTTTCTAAAGAGTATGGTGTTGACAGCTATGGGTATCCCACAAATGGCAACATCAACGGTAGGGGATATCCCGGAAAAGGGGAGACACGAAGCAGAATTGGCCTGGATGTCGTTGCCCCGCCCGGGGGTTAGCCGACGAACTATGATAGAAAAGTGAAAGGATCAACAGATGGAGACCACAAGTAGATATGCAGATAATAAGTCGGCTATGTTGTCTCTTCAAAATTGGGATCTTACAGACAGTAGCAAGGGTCTTGCAAAATTGCAACACAGGCTGCAACAGACAATGCAAAGAGAAGATACGAATGTCAAAAGTGACTGCGGTGGTACCAAAGGGTCCCGTATGTGGCTTCCCCTCTCACACTAAAGTCCTATAAGGGTGTCTTCTATGTTAACCGAGCAGAATAGAATGAGCATTATCGGTTGCAGGAAGTGGGAGAAACAATGAAGCCGAAGTTGGACGAAGCGTTGTAGGAGACAACAAAGGAGTAGCAGGACGATGAGTGTCACTCAAAGGGAGGTGAACCACGAAGCCAAGGTAGAACATCTCGTCGCACCGACGAGTGACTCAGGACGAGTCACGATGATTGTGTTGGGGGATTTTTGGGTAGCATAGGTCCCGCGTAACAGTTTTGGGACAGAAAGCCTAGAAATTAGGATTAACTTATTGTAAAAACTCCAAAGTATGCGGAGCGCAAAATGTAAAAGTCGATTCAAAGGGTTGTCCACCCAAGAAATAATGTAAAATAATAGGAAGTAAGTTGGTCTGTAGACTATATATAGGTATAAATAGAGTGCGGCTCTATGGGGGGAAAGACAGTTCTCTTTTGAGTATGATTTTGGAATTGGAGATGTAACAGGTGAGTGAGGAGAGCATTCTAAAAGCGTCTGTCTGAGTCGAGGGTTGGGGTAGAGGAAAGAGGCTCTGCATCTATGTGCGGAGAGGCCTGAAAGAATCCGCATCTATGTGTGTGGACCCCTGCAACTGAGTGCGTAGGTTAGATCTGGATGTAGTGGTGATAAAGTGGAAATAAAGATAAGCTTCTTCTGAATTTCTGTGGTAAATCTGAATTATCATGAATCTGCTTTACATGGTTAATAAGATTGTTTTGATTTATGCACATTACTGAATACTTGTGAATCGAGGCTTGATCTTAATATGTGAACTGGATAACAGTGATAAATGTTTGCTTAAAGACCTCTCTAAGTAGATCTGAATTACAATACTTAATCCCATGAATTAGATCAGTAATCAACGCGGTAATAGAAAGCAAAGGTTATCATAAGTCCAGATTTGCGCAGATCTAGCACAGCACGAGCCTGGGGGACAGTGCATGAACCCCCCATACCACATCTAGACATCCCAAGGGTGTGGAAACCTGGTTCAATCACCCTCCCCTTCTACCTTAGGTGAGACCTCAGTCTGTGCTTCGCAGGCTGTTGCCAAAAGGGTCGGTAGCTAAATAATTCTTCCGAACCTAGGTCAGGCCCATATAAGCCAACAATGTGAAATTATGTCCCTTAAGCTAGTTGTAGAACTTCTTCGGGAGACGTCTAGTCTCGAAGAACGCCTCGTTCATTTGGAACATCTTGATGAGCAACTTCAAGATGTCGCCATAATAAACGAAGCCCATAAGAAGAGGGTTAAAACTCAGTATGATAAAGTTGTCCATCCTTGGGTTTTTCTGAAGGTGACCTTGTCTTAGTCTATGACCAAGATAAAGATTCCCTAGGGGTAGGAAAATTCAAATCTATGTGGTATGGTCCCTTTGTAGTCAAATGAGTTTTTGGAAAAGGGGCCTAAGAATTAATTGATTTTGAAGGGAACAAGCTAGCGGAGCCCCAAAATGGGCTCTACCTTGGGAATTATTTTGCTTAGGTTTTGGCCAACCAATTGCTTGTTTGAATATATTGTATTTTTTACATATTTGTCTGGAATTTTGTGATATCGACATTTTTTTATCTGCTTTGGTAGGTGTTGATGGGTCATTCGATATTTTTCGGATTTGCCAATGGTGCTAGTCATCACACTCGAAATCTTGCTTCTGCAACTTGGGTGATTTATTATCCATCTAGCTAGTTGATGGTGTCGAAGGGAGTATGTATTGGCCCTGTTTTGAATAACATTTCCAAATATATTGTCGTTATTAATTTACTATCTGAAGCAATTTCTTATGGGATTGATTCATTGATAGTTTATCTAGACTCACAGTTGATGGTGTCGCAATTAAATAACATTTATCGGGTTTGTGATCCTTATTTATATCGCCAATTTTTTAGATTGAGAAGGTTGCAACGATCAATTATTTATATTACATATGTTCACATTCCATGATCTAAGAATTCATTAGCAGACTCTATTGCTAATCAAGCATTAGATTGGCATATTAATCATTCATCAAATTAAACAACATCAAAAGTTTGAATCTGTATATATATTATAAAATCTTCTGTATATAGATAAAGTGTTCAAAAAATAATACACAAAATTAGGATGAAATGCCCTCAAAATTCGGGTTCATGCCCATAATCATGTCCAGTCATACATCGGTCTGTCTATCGACCCGGCTCAGGATGAGCGGCTAAAAAGTTAACTACTACATTGGCAACACGCCGATGTATCCGGACCCAGTCCCGTGGTACCCCTACTACACAGCACTGCATCTCCTCAGGTAGATCCTCTATGGCTATCATAGGTACCTAATGAGTTAGTCTCACCAACTTTCTCTGAACTACATATAGGACTCTTTCTGTCTCAGCTGTTGCCTCTTCGACACCTCTTCCACGACGCCTATGCCTCGAAAATTAATCTGGTATCACTGGACCCACATCTGGAACATGGTCATTTTGTCAGTATTTTGTCTCATCAAAAGTATTTCTAAGTTCATTTCATATTAAAAATTCTAAAAAACCTTTAAAAATTACAAAAACTTAAAAAATTGTTACCTATGTCTCCCCATACTGCGTTTGGTGGCAACACCAAGTCTGGATCTCCTCATAAATCCATAACAGCATACGGGTATTCATCAACTACAATGATCTGTTGGTCCCACCAGGCAAAAAAATCATCATCAAAAGCATCCTAGGCACGTCCCCACCTCCAAGGTGTTTCATTAAGTCAGCCCATCTGCCCATCCGTGGATCGTGAGGGTTGCTGATGGATACAGATACTTTGGGACGTAGCCTAGGTACCTTCTCGAAGAAGGATGAGCATAAGATGGTCCCATATCAAAATTTCTTTGTCTGACCCTTCTGAATAGAGGTCAATTAGCTCTTCAAGTTGGTCAGAAGAGGTGTGCACCAATCAAAAACTGTGGTAGGGCATTCCACTCTCAAGCTCATGGACACTCGTGATGCCTGATGCAGTGAAGCTGATCCATTTACCCTTGTAATGGTAAATAGAAGAATCCTCAGAGATCAACTTTCCACGTGTTTGATTGGAACATGTCTTCCAATCTTCTTTGGGTATCCCGGATAGCATATATGTACATAGTCTTCTACTGAAAGACTACTTCTTGTCCTGCTAGTCGAATGCACGACCTCCCCTCTTCAAGAGAGACCTATAATAAAGTATATGTCTTCAACCTCAATCCGTAGAGGCATCTAGTCTATCACGAAGGCATCATCCTCTACACTCCAGTAGTGGATCAGTAGTTCGAGCAAGCGTGTGTTGGATTTCATGTTTGGCATTTTGAAGAATTTCAATAAGGCACTGCCTCTCAATGCTTCTAGTGCATTTTGGTCATTCATTACCTCATTGTCAATTGTGATATGCTCTCTTTCTCTCCATATGATGGTCATCCTGCAAAAAAATTGAGATTCAACGGTTAGTTTTTGTGTTTAAACTTTAACTCGCATACACACAGGTTCCCTTTACACACAGTCACGCGTAGGGCTATCGTATACGCGGGTTGATCGCATCCAACCCATGTGTACAAAAGTTGGATTTTTGGGCATAGATTCCCATGGTCAAAAATTTAAGAAAACTTATAAAAACTATCACAAAACATTACAAGCATGACTTGAGAGTTAACTGATAACTTTGGTGTGATTTGAACAGTCCAATTGTTTAGAGGAAAGCTTGCTCCTTTTTGATCCAAAACTCTTTACTCCAAACAGAAATGAAAAAACTGTGAGTCCAAAATTCATTATATAACTTTGAAATTGCAAAATATTTTTTCAAAAATTGATTTTTGTCTCATGGATTTTTTGACCTGTGGGTTGGATTGTCGAGAGTGGGTTGTTTTTTCAGGATATTTTGGAGACTTCTTAGAGATGTTATTTCGGTCCCATGACCGCTGACCCATCATGGCAGGTATCATTCACTCACTAGCATATAGGTTTAGGGAAAACCATTTTTCCAATGCATCTTGCATACTAACCTTCATTCAGCGGTACATTAGCCATAGGGTCGACCCCATTGTATCTTAGTTAGCAAACCATTTTCACTCGCCGATTTTTAAATCATGATGCAATGGTAGATCCATCCTTTACATGGGCATCTCAGTTAAAATCTCGTTGACATTGATCTCCCATGCTGCTATATTGAGTAGGCTCAGGAATCCTCTTTAGTTTCATCATGACTTATGCATTGAAGACACATTCTCTTTCTTCTACGTTGATTTCTAGCCTTATACCCTAGAGGCTTCTTTGTGTTGAGTTGTACTGCTGCATTGCATTTTGACTATTTGCACCTTTTGGCCTGGAGCTGACTTCACTTGGACTCGTGTTTAAGCCACTTATTTGTCCATGTCTTTTGCAAAATCAACCATGGAATCACTTATCTTCTGCAACTTGACGCATCCTTTTACCCATGGAAAGAACATCCCTTTAAGTGTCCTTGACCAGTTTTGCCTCCATGCATTAAGCATAGGAATGTTCCCATCCCAGGAACTAGATCATTTGTTTCTCTGAAACTCGTTCTTTCCACTGTACTATAGCATACCTTTATTCTTTTTCCAGCTTAAATAAAAAGACAATATATATAATATATATTCCAAAAAGAGCAAGAACATGAAAACATTTCCATATTTTGTTGGCAGCTAGAGTCAGTCGTGTCTCCCTTGAACAAAGCACTCAAAAGAAAGTCTCTCTTCCATTTCGGGTGGGATTTAGTTTGACTTAGGTTCACCTTAACCTTGTTATTAAGTCAGTACTCCTCCGATTGGTTACCTCTTCTAATCATATGGAGAGTTTTATCATGCCTCCTGCATGACGAACTTATACAAAGTTATTATATGCTACCATATAGTCATCGCTGAGTCATGCTTTTGTTCAAGAGAAGTAAGCCTGAGTTGGCCTCTCTGCGATGTCTCCTGACCTATTTTTCAGTCGGCTATCCCTGGTTGTCAGTGTCATGTTTTTCATCACATTAGTTATATTGGTCCTTTGCTCGTGCTGGTTTGAGAAGGTCTCCATTGTCTTCTTGCTTAAGGGTATTGTCCGTATCGATGATGACATATTGCTCTGAGGGCAGGCCTAGAGCCGCACCCTGGCCCTATTTTCATTATTGATAGGTCACCTTGTGCTTACCTTCGATCAGTATCATGGGTTTTTGACTGAGTGGTTTTCCTTGTGTTCAACATCAGCTTTCATTATCACACATTGGGATTCATGCAGTGCCTTGGTTTCCATTTGACCCTATTGGTGGATTCCTCGCCTCTATGTCAGCTTTAATTATTGGTTGGTTTAGATCGTTTCTATCGTGTGCTAGCTACATCTTGTGTACGCCAAAAGTGTGCTTCGGTTGGGTTACTACATCTTTTTTGTCCAATTCCTTCCACATTATTGGCCTACGGGTTACACTCATGCTAGATTGATGAAGGATGCTTTAATGCCTTCCTTCTAGCGGATATTTTCCTATTAACTATAGCTCATTTGCTCTAGGATAAATATCTAGAGCCTATTTGGCAGAACCTTAGGGTTTGCAGTCATCAGTGGAAGATTCCTTCACTATCGACAGTGGGAAACCATCATTTTCCCTTGATTGATAGATTCTTCCAAGTGTTCGACATCGGCTCATTTATTCGCACTTGTTAGATTGTACTAGGTACCTTGACTCTCATTTTCATTATCGATGAGTAGTCTCACATTTGTTGACGGTATATATCAATGACCGGAATCAAACGATTTCTCACATGGTCAACCTCAAATCATTTATTCCCATTGTGTAGAAATGTACCACGGTGGTCGGCAAAGACCTCAGGTTGCATCAGCATGTTTTGGTTCACTTCTCAGTTGCTCCTGTTGCTGCTAGTTGACACCATCCAACTTATATGTTGCAGTTATTCACAACGACATCTTATATGATCGCATCTGAGTTGCGATGTAGTATCATTTTATTCCATCATGTTCATTTGGTACTATTGGGATCAGTTTTTGACATCATTTATTAGCTTCATCCTTCAGCATCATTGATCATCTTCTTATATGTGATTTTCACACATGTACTTTTTCGATCACAATCAAATGATCCATTATGTACTTTCAATTCTTTATACTTGTATACATATTGGATCCGCTTGTACTTGATATGCGGACATGCTTTACTTTCTTCGAGCATGGGTATGCCCACCTCAGACAACATTTTCTTTCTGATCTCTTTTGATGGCTTGGCAGGCTGAATTCTAGTGAAGTCCTTCTCAGTTTCGACAAGATTCTTTCCATACACTTAATACATTTCTACCATGATGTACCCCTTCTGACCTCATATATTAGGGGGCATCTGTTATAGCACCATTTATCACCCTTGGTATTTGTGATGCTTGGTTTATGGCCTAGGGTAACCCCTCCTTCCAGACTTGGTCCAAATATATTAAAAACAGTGTTTTATTCCCTGTACGCTACTTTGCCTTGAGATAAAAGTGTGTATACGCAGATTAGTCAATACCCAACCCGTGTATATGTGTTAAGACACTTAAAAAAATAAATTTCCTTAATTATGAGCGGAGTTCACGGGTTTTACCTGTTGATTACCTTGCATTTCCAATGGCCCAACAGTTTCCAAACTAAAAAACTAATTGGGAGAAGTATAAATAGACTTCTCTGGGAATGCCTAAAGGAGAAGAAGAGATAGAGTTATTATACTGATATTATCCCTGATTGAATCGGATGAATTCCTATGCCTCATGCACTTCCCCAAGCTTCAAGAAACCCTTGTTTCCTTGATTATAGATATTATCTCTCTTGCTTGAGATATCATGGTGTTGGTTATGGAAGAAGATTGTTGAAGGTTTGACACTTGGAGCCGGAAGAAGAAGACTCAGGTGAATTCTCTCCATGTTATTTATAACTTACTATAATAAAAGAAATGTTGTCTTGTTTCTGAAATTAACTTTGTTTATGCATCAAATTATGTCATAATTCATATATGAATGTTGTTTTGATGTATGATCAATCATTTTCTTATATGATATAAAGTCAAATGGTGAATATACTTTACTTCTATACTGTTATGTATGTTCAAATTGAATGATTTTCAGGTTTGAAGAACATGAGGAGTTTGTAGAAGGTTTGAACCTTGCGGGACCTACTCGAACGAAGGAAATCTATGTACAGTCGCTCTTACATATTTTGTTTATATAAGAATTTTGCCTGATTTTTATGAGTGTTTCTTGTTGTAGTTTGCTTCTGCTCTGTTGGGGTTCTAACTTAAAGCCCTAAGGTACTTATTCCTGTAACAGTATTGTGCTAAAACACTCATCTAACTACTACTCACAAGGAAATGGTCTCATAGAATCCACAAACAAAAACCTTATCCGCATAATAAAAAATATTGTTTACTCTGAGCAGCGCAATTGGCATACCTCCATGACAAATGCATTATGGGCTGACCACATAACACCCAAACCCTATCTGAATACCTCAACATAGCTCCTGTTCTATGGTAAAGAAGCCATCCTTCCACCCAATATTTACTTGCCTGCACTTCAGTTATCCCAAGAATCCCAAGGCAAGCGTTACCAGCTAGTTCGACGTAGGATGGATACACTCCACAAGCTTCAGGAAGAAAGAATGAAAGAAAAATAAAAGTTTACACTCCACCAGAACCGTATCAAGAGATGGTTCAATAAGAAGTCTTCTAGGAAAGCTAACTTCGGTGTTGGTGACTTGGTCTTGAAATGGGATAAGTCCCATGAAGACAAAGGCAAGCATACGAAGTTCCAGTCCCTATGGATTTGTCAATACACATTCCATGAGAAGCTTGGACTGCATGCATACTGTCTGTGATCACTTGACAGGAGGGTTGACAACCTTCTTTCCAACAACCAAGATCTCAAGCATTACTTCTAGTACGCTGGGTCGTGCCTTGCACCATGTTCATAGTCCGTTTATCGCTTTTTGTTTTCATTTTGTTTGCCTTGCTTACTATTTTTGTTTTCGTTTTGTTTGGTTTTCTTAATACCTTACTATTTTTGTTTTCTAGAAATAAGTGTTTCCGTCTACTGACAACTGGCTTTTGAATGAGTATGTGGTTGAGATATGAAGATACTTGTGACACTGCAGCACTTATCCAGTCTTGTGTTTGTCTTCTCTATGCTTGGTTATAACCTTCGACCAATGAAGTCTTGACGGAAAATACGAGCTATCTGCGAGGAAAGTTTTGGTCCAACCATGAACTTGTGTCCACACTGGGAAGCCTCATGCCTGTACTCAACCTTCCTCAATGTGTGTTCAAGTTCATTCAACTAGTAGAAATGGAGAAGGGAAAAATTTAAACGAGCAAACCTATGTCAGAGGTCTTACATGCTTCTCTAAAGGAGCAACTTCTTCTGCTCTCAATAAGTTAGGATCCCTCTTTTACCCCAAAAATAAATAAGTTTTTATGCACAATCCTCTTAAAAATACAAAGGCGAAACAAGAGAAAGGCTTCCTGTGTAGAGAAGTGAAGCATGCAACTCCACCAAGGTACTGACTAGGATCGCTGACAGTGGAGAAATGTGTGTATTCCTGCATGACTCCACAGAAGTACTATCTAGGCATGTTGGCAATGGAGCAACACCAGAGATAAAAACTTATACTCTGAAAATATTCAACTCAGGAGCTAAACTACCCTTCCCGATTTCGGAATACTGTGATCAAGCTGAACTTTTGTTGTGTCTAAATTTTAATGTCCCTAATAATAATAATAATAATAATAATAATAATAATAATAATAATAAATACAATATAATATTATTTATAAGCAAATAAATAATAAACAATAAAGAAAAGATAATAATAGTAAATAGATAATAAAGAATAAAGAATATAATAATAACTAATAAATAAAATGGTAAATAACAATACTAGAGTTCTAAATAAGTAGATATAAAGTAAAACTATAAAATAATAATAAAAAGCAAAGTTAACAAAAAAGTAAAATAAAATAAGAAAGAGTTAACTAAAAGAACTATAAAAATAGTAAAAATAAGTAAATTTATCAAAAAGTAAAAATGAATAAAATAAAAAAGAAATCAATTAAGAGAAAATTTAACTTATGTAAATCTTAAAATAAAAAATAAAAAAATAAAAGTTGCATGTTAACACATGGAATGTGTGCATGCGGTTCTCCTTCCAATGTTTGCTCTATTTAATAGACAGTGAGGAAGATGAGAGATTATTCCATGATTCCATCATCCATTCTCTTGGGAGAAAAGTGTTGTAAGACAAAGGATTCCCTAGCAGTAGTACGTCAATTGAAGGCTCGGAGGTGGCCAGTTGTAGCAAGATTTTGTGTAACTGAGCCTACAGTTGGGTGGAGAGTCATTGCCAAAACTTTGTTGCAATTAGCAAGATTCAAATAATGCTCAACTCCGAAATTACAAGCAAGAAATATTATCGCTATAGATAAGTTGTCTTTGCTTCTATTTCTCAAAAATTCTATGCTAATTAGTTGAATAGAAGTGTGTTGATTGTAAATCACATAATTGATCTAATTAGTTGCATGTTTTAATTTCAAGATTAGTACATATAGTATCAGAGCAAGCTTCAACTCTATATAAACTCTAGGTTAAAAAACAAAAAAAACAAAAAAAAACTTTTAAATTTATCAATACTTAAAATAATGAAAAGAAATTTAAATAAAAATTTGAAAATAAATACAATTTTATTGTCTTTATAATAATTACTGTATAAATTATTAAATAAATAGCATTGATTAAAATAGTAGATAAACTTTTCTTTTTTATTAAAATAATTAAATATAAACTTTGCTCACTCCAGGTTTAATTATTAAATAAATAACATTGATTAAAATAGTAGATAAACCCTTTTTTTTTCTTGAAATAATTAAATATAAACTTTGCTCACTCCTTGTTTTCATGTAATGACATGCATATGCTTAATTTTGGTCACTTCTTGTTTTCATACATGCTAACTCTGAATATATATATAAAATAACACATGTTATGGAACCAAATCCGAAACACATTTATGAACGCATGTTGATTTTCATTTTCAATATCTATAGATTTTTTCTTCCATCTATTTTCAACATCGTCAATTTTCATACATTCGATTGTCAGTGAATTGTTTTTTTAAGAGTTTATTCTCATAAACAACACAGATTCGGGAAGCATCAAGTTTCGTTTTAAGATTTTTTTTAAGTTATAATACGGTCTTCAGGGTTCTAATCTTTAGTTTATATATCTAATCTTTCTTATTTAGGTTGATTTTATTATTATTATTTCTGTGCTATTTCAATTTTAATTTAGTTTTGCAATACTATTTTAAATATGATTTAAGTGGTTGGGAAAATATAGTCATTAAATGTATAGTTTTATTCTATTGAAAAAGTTTTGGAACATTTAATGAGTTAACAACATACTTACATTTATGAAGGTTATTTTGAGGAATTGTAGTAATTATGACAACATTTGGTCATAGAACTATGAATGTCTATATGTTGGGAATTGGAAGATTTTGCTAGTAAAGAAAATAAATGCCTTGGCATTAAGGTATCGTTTTCATGGTAAGATTAACATTAGCGTTAGTCGAGAATTTATGAAATTTTAGGAATGGAGTAGATAATTAGGTTCATACATTTCTTTGAGGTGTATAACATTAAGTGTGGATGGAACGGTGAAAATATAATCATGTATAGGGGTAAATTATGGGGTTTATCCTCAAGAGAACTTACCACTCGGAATATTAGGAAATTTAGACTAATGGAGAAAACCAAAAATATATCAATGGATATTTGGTATGGGAAAGTGAAGGGGTGATTCTATTAAGAATAAATTTCTCTTAAGGATATTGATTAGTGGATTGAACAAGAAGATTGGTAAGGGTCACAGTATTGACCAATAGAATTTAAAAGTGTCGGGATGGGAAGTTTTGAATACTTGTTATTAGTGAGAAATGACAAGTGATCAACTAAGAAAATAATTCAAGGACATTGATGGTTTAATTGTTGGAAAATGATATAAACTATATAGACTAATGACAAAACACAGATCATGTAGTGTAGGAAGAAATATTGTTGGAAATTGTATAATGAGATCTTGAGAAGGACTACCCACAAATTTACGAAGAAGTGAAAATCAACTAATAGAGGGTGTATTTGGCTAAATTTCACTCATTGTTTCATGACTATATTGGTGATATAATCAATATTTTGTAAAAGAATTTATAATTTTATACCATAGAAAATGGAAGAAGTTACCAAGCGCACAAAGCATATAATCTGTTTTAGTGGATGATAAGGGTAGTAGTGGTTCAATGCTTCACATTTTAAATAAATAGTAGTGTTGACAAGCCAAAAGTGAAAGGTAAATAATAAATATAATAAATGTCTACCATTGGCAAAGGAGATACATTTTGTGATAAGTTGAGGCTTAAAGACTAATGAAAAAATAATTAATGTGAAGAGTAAAGAGTTGGTATGCCATTGATGAGTTGTGTATCAAATTAAATGATTCAATGTATTAGAAATGAAACATTGATTTAAGGAATGATGGTAAGAGCAATAATAACTTAACTAGAGATTGTGGTTCTAGATGGTAAAACTTGCAAGTAAAGAGACTATATCAAAACTCTAGGACATTGATTGTGTGGCTATGCCTATCTGGTAAATTTTGAAATTTCCTATTGAAGGAAGAGGAGATTATTATTGAAAGAAATTGGCATATAGTTAAGAGCACAACACTGAGATTGTTGATGAGATAGCCTAGATCCTAGATGAATGTTGAATAGTATTAGTCCATAGTCGATATTTAGTGCTTATACAAGAAAATAAAATTGATTTTCTAATGAACCGTGATAATAATGCTTATAGTGTATTCATGTTCTATATCTGATAAGTAT
>APFE031322672.1:107110-148413 GCA_000404065.3 Pinus taeda | reverse complement strand
GTTTGTTTCTGAAGCATCTGTGTGAAGAATGACTGGTTTTATGACAGTGCTTACATGGATGAAGATCAAAACAGTGATCTTTCAAATGGCCAACTCGGTCACAGTGTTGGAATTTCATGATCTGTTGTTGTTGTTGTTGTTGTGGAAGAGGGGCAGAGTCTGGAACAGCTGACGCTGAACTATCATGAGGAGCAGGTGAACTGTCATGAATGAAACCAACGCTCTGAAACTGAATGGGCTTGGCATAGTCTGGAATATGAAAGGACAAGTCCTTGTCATATCCAAGACCATTTCTGTGCTTGTTGTGGACAAGCTGTTCCCAAGGTCTAATGATGGGCTTGGGAAGTGCAGACTAAGTTTCTGCATCTGCATGTACAACTGCTGCTTTATCTGAATGAACTATAACATTATTGACTTGCTGTTGATGGGTTGCAGCCTCAATGTTCTGAACAGAAACATGTTCAGAATGACTCCTCTGTTTTAATTCTTCTTGCTGTAGCTGAGATTCCAGCTGCAAAAAATCAATATTTTCCTTTGCATTTTGTAGACATATCTGAATTTCTGAGAGAGATCCTATGCTGATTTGTAATGTGTCGTCAACATTAGATTGTATAAGAGTTTTCATGAACTCTAATACTTCACTGATTCTGGCCATTTTCCTTCAAAACTGCATATGTTGACCTTTTTTTTTATGGATATTTTTTTATCATGAAAACAACCAATATTTCACTCAATATACAATGGAGAGGACAATACTGACATCAAAGATAAGTAATCTCAGCTCACAACATTTTATGGACTCCCTACCATAGTGACTAAAATAGTTTTTGACACCAAACCCTCTCAACAATGTCTTAGCACAATGTCGTAATGATAAAATAATTACATAGCCTTTACAATAATATAATGCATGAGTAAATTCAGCTATCTTATAAGAAAACGATGAGAATAGAGGAGCCTGGAATGATTTCAGTCGAAATTGCAGGCAATGAGAGATCCCAGTTTTGTGATCTTCAAAGGATGAACACTCCTTACAATTGCACATATAGATCACACTTTCTAGCAGAGGCGACTTGCCCAGTGTTCAAGATTACAAATCTCATCCAATTACTTATGCCTTCCATGATCATTGCTGAATCCTAATGCCCATTGCCATGATATAACATGCAACGAATATTCAATCATAAATTTCATGCAGAATAAATCGTTCCATCAGAGCTCATGTTTGCAATCGAATCGACAAGCATCTCCACAATTTGAAATATTTTCTCCCGGTAACTATCAGAACAATCCAAAATGGATGGTATCAGGTTGTCCATAAAGCTCATTGGCCAGTATTCCTACCATCCAACAATCATTTTGGATCAGAAGCGAAGTATTATTTCTCACAGATTCTCCAAGGCTTATAGTCCTGAATAGGCTAAATACTCATCAAAACACTATGCGACTAATAGTCTAAATACAGGCCTTTCTGGATTGGAAGAAAACTTGTATTTGAGAGTGATTCACACCGGTGGAAGGATGGCAACTATATACTAACAAACTCTCGTTCCCCGGATGCGCACCTCGTTAATATTCAAACAACGCGAATATTATTCAAACCACAGCTTTAATATAATCCGATCAGTGGGCTATAGCAAACGCACCAATTTCTGCTGCTATCATTGCCATTTTTCCCACACTTCACGCGTATCCTCCTCTTTTAAGCTGTATAGACTGGCTCTCGAAATTGGAACTCAACACCACATACTTCACCATAGTTTTAATACACATTCAAAAAACTCAAACGCTGTTTAAAACGTTATGCAAACGTGCTGTTTAATACCAAACGTATACCACTAGCCCTCTTAAATTTGATTACTTACATAGTTTATGAGTCGGTTTGAAATTCTGGGTTCGTTTAGTGCTGCTACTGCAAGACGGGCGTTTGTATTGTTTAATATGTTCGGCTCTTTCTGGTGTAATCTTCACACATTTACCATGGAACCATATCTCACACATGTCACAACAGATCCAAAACTCGTAAGAGGCATAATTTTCACCACAGGCTCCGCAGAGTGTATCGCCATGCAGAAGAAGCTTTGAATATCTTTATATGAACCCAACTGAATATCATATTTGCCTCTGTGAAACTGCAGAATGAAGGAAGCCATGTTGAGTAGCGACGGAATGGGTGGCCTGATGACAGTTATAGCGGTGTCAGGCAGCGTGGTGGTACTGCTGGCTTTGGGGCGTCAGAAATTGCTGGAGAATTGTCTTCATTCTCTGCAATCCCCCGAGGATGAGGATGCTTGTAGGCTACAAAATGACCGCGCCCCTGTCTCACAGACTCGGCTACCTCCGTTCTCTGTAATCATAAAACAGATGAAGGAGGAGAAGGGACAGAATTCGACACGAGAAGAATAGAATTGGGGGATACCATATAACGTTGTCGACGCCACTGCATTTAAAATGGGATACCATTACCAAACGCTATCAACATTTCAACGCTCTACTATCTATCAGGGCAAGCCTCAGGGATGGAGCTGCTTGGACCTAACGACTGAAGGAAGAGTATCAATCCTTCATCAAATACATGGGTATGAACAAAGCCAACGATAATGACTCGTTCAGGATCTCAGCCAACGCAGATGGCACTCGGTGGGCTGCAAGTGAGAGATTCTGTGTGACGAAAAATAGAAAGGCAGTGTTATGGACAGAGGTGAGAATATGAAACGGTTTGGAGTCACAGTGAATACAAAAAAAATCATAAATATGTCAGGGCAGCGCAGGTGTGGCAGAGGCAGCGCATTATGTCAGGGCAGATGCGTTATGGCAGAGGCAGTGTAGGTGTGGCAGACAGAGCACAGGTAATGAAGGCTAGGCCAGCACTATTCAAGGCAGCTCAGACCAGTTGCTCAGGGAATAACAACATCTCATTTTTTTTAACTAAAGGATGAACCCTGAGAAAGAAAAAAGGCCACACATCATGGCTCTGATACCATGTTAAACACACATGGGGAGCGAGAAAGATATGAAAGATAAATCATGCAGTACAATTTTATTAACAAGATATTTACATTTATAGTACATTATGTGACCGTTGGGATTCACATCCCAAGGTCTCTTGGACTGCTTTTGTCCATTCGACTTCCACACTAACCCATTTAGGATTAGGTGTCCAACAGTTTTGTAGTCAACACATTCAGTCAAAATATGGTTGAGCCTCACCACACACATTAGATTGGTGCCAAGAATCTGTTGAGATACCTTCGTGGCACAATCACTCATGGATTGAGATACATTGCCCGAGATGTGAGACTACATGGATATACCGATGTTGATTGGGCAAGCAGTGTGGTGAACTGAAAGAGCACTTCCAGTTGTTGTTTCTCTTTGGGATTTGCCTCGATATCCTGGATGAGTAGGAAGAAAAATTCGGTGGATTTGAGCACCACTGAGGTAGAGCACATTGTTGTGAGTATGGACTCCTATGAGGGTGTCTAATTGTGGAAGCTCTTCAGTGAGTTGTTTGGATTTACATTGGATACTACCGTGATCTTGTATGACAACCAGAGCGAGATTTGTTTATCAGAGAATCTTGTATTTCATGATCGCTCCAAGCATATCAACATCAGGTACCACTATATCCAGGATATGGTGCAGTGGGGAGCAATAAGGCTCCAACATATTAGTACAAATGAGCAGGTCGTCGACATTCTGATGAAGCCCCTAGGAAAGTTCAAATTCTTGACTTTTTGAGAACGACTTGGAGTTGTTGAGAGACCCTCTTATGAGGGTCCTGCATGATGGATGCACTGAGCTCTCGGAGCTTCGGGGGGGTGTGGGGTACTTCTTGGAGTGACATGCAACCATAGGGCGACTCCCCCTCCACTAGTGGTGCACTATGTACAAGGTGAAAGGTTCAAACTTCCCTTGTGATACCCCATGGTGACTTAGGGACGGGATGATTGGTTTTCCTATTGAGGCATCATACCCATACAATCTGGGACTCATGGGAAGTACCTTTCATCTGAACAATGAGTAGGGAAATGAGGTTAGGGACCATGGTAGTACTATCAATGGACACATTGTTGTATCTACCGTACTACCTATGCTAGGATGACCTCCATTGTTCTGGGATCAATGAAACTGATCTGGGATCAGTAAGAGTGGTTTGACACACTCTCTAGGACTGACTTTGGGTTAGTGGAGGTTGGTATGATACATCCTCGATCATTTCTTCTTCTTCATAGTTCAGTAGAGCAGAGCAGAGCCGAGCAGTGCAGGGCAGTGCATTTGATGGCAAATATAGTATTAAAGGTCAAATGGATTAGCAAATGGAGTTCTCCCTAGTTGAGAGGGAGTGTTAAAATTGGTAACTAGGGCCAAACTCCATGTGGGTCATCTTATTTATGGCAGTTGATATTTTTCTTGGATTCCTCTCATCAACAGGTGTAGGATTGATCTAACAATCATCCGATTTTGACAAGTATTTATGGAGATATGAATTTATTTGTATTTACTTGAAAATTTGTCAAGATCGGCCAGCAGCTAAATGTGTGGCACACATACTCAGCATTTCATATAAATACAAGTGAGGTTGAGGAATTATTCACACAAGGAGAAACACACGCACGTGGGAAAGAAGAGGACAAAGTTGGAGGATGCAGAAGGACACGAGAAAGAAGGACGTAGATCTGTTTGACTACATTGACTTTGACTAGGGCTGCAACAAGTTGTTTTGACCAGTGTTGACCTTATAGGAGTTTGGTTTTGATGTGGCTTCCTCTCCTAGGTAGGCCGCAGATTTTGGCACACAAATGGAGGCATTCTAACCTTTAGTTTGACTAGTGTTGACTACCCTAGTTTGTGGCAGTGAGTTGACTTCAATTGATTGTAGTTTGACTGGGTTTCTCGGACTGTTTATGGGATACCTCTTCATGCTGTTGGAGGCCTAGATGACGGGGAAATTGACCAATCATATTGGAGGTCAATTTCACCTTGTTTGACCAGATTTTACTTTGTTGGTTAGGGTTTGTTGTTGCTATCCTAAAATTACAGATTTATGTATTTGTACTATTTCTCTCTCTACTGAACTCTCGAAGATTATAGAAGAATTGATGAAAGGGTTCCCCACATTGGGTTTTGTCACTAGCTAGCTGCCACATCTGATGTCTCTTGTCTTGGATTGTTTTCTGTCAATCTATTAATGTTCTATCCACATTTTACTATATGTTAATGTGATTGCTAATCATTGGCTAATAAGAAGAAATTGAAGTAAATTGCACTAAGCATAGAACATACCATCAATTAACAATATGTTGTACCTTGGAGGCAAAGAAGTGGGGTTTTAACTTGTAAGAGGCCAGGAGCCTCTACTTTCTAGAAAGAGTCCACTCCACTAAATATGCTAACACCAATATGACCACAGGGGTTGGGGAGAATGATCACTTTGCATCTTCACATTCACACTAGAGGGAAATAGATATCATTGAATATGTTTTTAGGAAGGAACTTCTGAATGATTTCGATGCCTTTGAGGATTGCAGTGAAAGCTTCTCTAAGTGGGAGTGAATTTATTGGGGAAAAGAGAAGGATCATATAGGCTACATAGGAGGATGTTTTGTGTATAGAGGAAGTTGGTTCACTCAGTTCTCTCTTTCTTTCCAAGACAAACAATGTGGCAGCAAGAGGGAATCATACAATGTGTGGAATTGGCATGGTTGGAATGGGGTGGGTGGGTTTGATTAATTGAATGGAAATTGAAGTGGATTTGATTTAATAGAAAACACAACAGGAAGAGGGGCTTAAGTTCCTACTTTCATACACCCTTACCTAGATAATGAGGATGGAAATGTACTGCTTAGAAATATTCCAGATAATGACAAAGCTAAAGAGTTTAGTGATGTCAGCGATGAATATGGACATGAAATTACATAAATATATTGAGACCATGAGCCTATACTTTTAATTTATGATTTCAAATGTCTCTAATTGATATCATGTTGCTTCATTTGTTCTTTCATGTTAAAAACTTGTCTGTTGAATTTTTTTTTACACTAAGAATTGTCCTAAGATTAGTGGGGGAATCAAGATGATGATATCATATATGCCACATTGGTATGTGGTATGTTATATTTCAACTTTATTTTCAATGAAGAAATGTTGTTAGTTTAAATTTTGGATGGTTTATGCATATTTTTTAATTTTCTATAAATTTGGAGAATACATGTTTTCGTATCTATAAAGATGTTTGCTTCAACATTTTAACCACCTTGGATTTTTTGTTGTTGCATATTATCTCCATTGTTCCACGGGGACATGCCCCCCATGTATCTCATGCTATGCATGGGACCAAGGGAAACATTTCCCAATGCGGGGGACACATTTCCAAAAAGGGGTGTATCTAGGCACCCCCTCCTGGTCTCCTTGCCAACTCTAAGAGGGGATGTCTGGGTGCCATGACCCCCAATTGTTTTGTTCAACAACCCTTTAAGACAAAACAAAAGTATGGGATAGAAATTTGAGGATTTTGTGACCTTGGAAATTAAGGGCAATATCAAATTCTTAAAATAAAAGTGACATTCTCCAGACATTCTCCAAATAGTCATAAATGAGACATTCTCATTTATTTCTACTTTTTCTATCCAAGAAGTCTCATTTATGATTGTTTGGAGAATGTCCAAAGAATGTCACTTTTTTAACATTACCATTAATTGTTTATGGGTGTTTGAGAGTGTTTCCAACCTCATTGGACTTATATGGATAAAGTGGAATTTCATATCCCATCCAGGACAATAATTCCTTGTCATATTTGCATAAAAATGGGCACCAGAATTTCAAATTTTGTATTTCCATGGCAGACACAATGATCAAGATTGACAGAGATGGAAGCTTTCTCTAGTTCAAATATGATATATTGATAGTTTAAAAAATGCATCAATGATTGCTGCAAGAAAGGAAAGGTCAGTTTAAATTTTCAAGAAAAATTATGAAATGGACATTAGAGCCATGAGCTTGGAGAACCTCAAAGAGAGACTATTCCAGAGATAAGTATGTGGAAAGAAATGATTGAGCTCATGTAATAGTGAAAGTTTGAAAGGAATCTCCAATAGTGTAGGCTAGCATGAAGAAACCTGTCCAACAGGATTTGATCTTTCGAGTGACAAAAAGATAGAGGAAAAATAGGGTGCCAACAAGAGATATGAATTTTCCTAAGAGAAGGAATTTAAATTCCACCAAAAGGGAAAACTTATATCCAAAGTCAAATAATAACCCATTCTACTTGGCAAAATTTCATTAAAATTGTACAAAGTCTGACAAAATCACAAGTATTAGTGACATAAGTAAGATTTTTATGACCTTTTTGTTTCACAATAACTCTACACACTAATGGAGTTTTCAAACTCTCCAACAACTTTTGCATTTAACTGCCTATTGAAACATTATTGTCAAAAGTCAGAAGAAGTATATGAGAAAACTAGGAAGGATTGATGATCAATATGCCATCTGTAGTAGATGATCTCATACCAAGTGCCTC
This sequence comes from Pinus taeda, assembly GCA_000404065.3. NCBI lineage: Eukaryota > Viridiplantae > Streptophyta > Pinopsida > Pinales > Pinaceae > Pinus > Pinus taeda. The sequence continues at coordinate 140,891 of APFE031322672.1, read as the reverse complement.
AAGTGTAGGACATGGAATATGCATGGTGAAGAAAAAAGTTCATGACTTTTATATGAAGATGCAAATAAAACAAGAATACTCATCTCTATAATCAAGTTATGTGTGTCACAAATAGAAAATAGTAGATCAACGATGGCCACCTATAAGGTGTTAAGTATGCCAATGATTAATTGTCTGCAACCAATGAAACAATAAAATAAAAAACAATTACACATCAACTGACTTTAACAATTAGTTCCAGATCTGTATGATTTAGTCACTAGAGTGGCACGCTTGATGGTAGCTAGTCAAGCTTATAATGTTGTTAAGTTATTTTACAATTTCTTCTTGAATACCCTCTTGGTGCCAAGATACTGCAACAACCCTTGTATTTCTTAGCGATTGACCATTTTGTACTAGTGATTCGTTGTGATTTTACAAGATAATATAATTTGGTAAGAGGTTCGCGCGCAAAAAAAAAATAAAAAAAATTACATATTATATTGTTAATAAAATCACCTTCCATTTTTCCTATGTATCATGGGGATTTGCCCATTTATTATACATATAAATTTAGCGGGGTTCTTAAAATTTTCCCTGCCTTCGAGCAATCTTACATACATATAGTCATATTAAGCAATTCATCAAACATTCAACCAACTTGCAAACATACCATGTTAAATAAATCAACTAGATGACATAATCAAACACTCAAACATCAAATAGATGACATACTCAAACTCATACCCTACTTTCATAACCCTAACCATCTGCATAGGCCAATCCAATTTAGAATGATACATATAACATCAAGATCTTAATGAAATAACCCTAAACGTTAACTAACATATAACAACAACAGGTTAATATATAACATACTCATCAACAAAATATAACATGTTCATCAACAACATATGACATAATAATCAAGTTAACTACCATAAAAAAACAATAGAAATGCATACAAGCATAGGTTACTATAATTCATGACTATCCAACACATGTGCATATGACTACACTAATCAACTAGCATTTATCATACATGTAACCATAATAATAATAGAATGACAAGCATATCAGTAGCCCTAATGCTTATAACGAACATACCTACATTCCCACCATGCAAACCTGTATGATGATGTTCTCTTACCCCAAGTCCATTGTTTCAACTTCACTTTAATGATATACATCTCCTACTCTATCTCAGCCAACACATTAGCATCATAACATACCAATATCATCATGATGACCTAATTGCATACAATGACCTTATGCATAACAACCTTCACCATGAAAATGCATGCATAACAACATATATACATCGACATATATAATAAATGCATATCCAACCATATACTCATGAAGACACATCTCAAAACAACACCATAAACCTTCACATGGAAACATCACTACAACCATGATCAAAACCATGCAAATGCAATAAGCAGATGGACTACAAGCATAAGGAAGACATATGCAACTGACATGAATGCATGACCACCACACTACCCATCTAGTCTGAGGGGTGAACCATGCTCTGATACCACTCTATGGTATCAAATAACACCCAAAGAGAACAGAAAACAGACATTCCCAAAGAGAACAAAAACAGGCTCTGATTCCACTTTGTGGTATCAGATATGACCCAAAGAGAGCACAACCTGTTATGATACCACTATGTGGTATCATATATGATCCAAATAGAGCGCAACCTAGTCTAATACCACTCTACAATGACGTCCTCCCACATCTACCCATGTAACCATCCAACCAGGGTAAACATGTGATGAGAAGTTACTATGATATGATTTGGCTCGCTATGTGTCAGTTAAGGAAGTGTAATCGATGAAAAACCACAACACAGATCTTCTATACCTACTATAGGACTCCTAGAAGCCTTCCCAGTCATCCTTGTGACCATTCCCTGGGTCCCACTAAGTATTAGACCACTAAAACCATGGACGCTCCCTTGATATGGACAAAGGTGCACCTGGGAGGCTCCAGACACTCGCACAACAAGGCATGCGTGTGTTTAGGGACTTTTCTCCTCAGACATGTGCCTGCGACCCTGGGATTTGTACCACTTGTCAAGCCTATAATCCAGGGGCACTACCCAAAAAACCCTTTAGCTTTCAGAATCCATAATTTATATGCCAACAAGACTTGCAAGCCAAAAGTGGCTCGAAGACCAGGCCTGACCATCCCCAACCGGGACTGACATTATGTCAAACACTTAGCATCAATGCAATTTATAGGAAATGAATACAAGATAGAGCATAAATGACTAATAACTCATATGAGACTTGACAAGAAGGATAAACACCCTATTCCCTTAATTGTTTTGACATCAATTAGGTCTTGCATTCATTATCCTTTCATTTATAAGTAAATACATGAAATAACCATGACTATAACCAGTCATATAAACATGCTTATAACAAGCATTAAAACACATAAATAACAATGAGATAACAACCATTAAGGCCACATAATATCAAGTACAAAAGAAAGAGAACTTAGATTTTATTAAACATAGGTAAGAGTCAACCTGGTTCAGGACTTCCACGTACCACCCAACCATAGACATGACTGAACCAAATCTTTCTTTTAGCCAGTCAACCCCGTCCCATATTCCAAGCATGAATGTGGTATCTCATGGATAAACCAATCCCAAAACAACCATTGGAATCCAGAGGTTAAACCACCTCCACCCTCACCAAATCGAGATCTCACCAAAACCATCACCAAGATCACAAAACCAAAGCAAGCTTGGAATGCCTCTGGAATTCATCACTATCCTTCAGGATTTTTTCATATCCTTGTCTCTCAAGATTTACCACAATCCACATCGGATCACTAGGACCTAAACTGAGACACCACCCTCAGGATTTATTGTGTATCTCGCCAAAACTAGTCAAGGGATTCCTAGGCCTCTGGGAATTTTCCTGAGACCACCTCCACCATGGATTCCGAAACCATCTAGCAATTCCAAAGCTCAAAATTGAGAAACAATCCCATTACACCATGTCTATCAAGAAAAAGGCAAGAGTCGACCAAGTTCGGGACTTCCACGTACCACCCAACCATAGACACGAATGAACCAAATATTTCTTTCAGCCAGTCAACCCCATGCCATATTCCAAGCATGAATGTGGTATCTCATGGATAAACCAATCCCAAAACAACCATTTCAATCCAGAGGTTAAACCACCTCCACCCTCACTAAATCGAGATCTCACCAAAACCAGCACTGAGATCACAAAACCAAACCGAGCTTGGAATGCCTCCAGACTTCATCACTATCGTTGAGGAACTTTTCATATCCTTGTCTCTCAAGCTTTACCGCAATCCACACTGGTTCACTAGAACCTAAACTGAGACACCACCCTCAGGCTTTATTGTGTATCCAGCCAAAATTGGTCAAGGGATTCCTAGGCCTCTAGGAATTTTCCTGAGACCACCTCCACCCTGGATTTCGAAACCATTCGGAAATTCCAAAGCTCAAAACCAAGAAACAATCCCATCACACCATGGCTATCTAGGAAAAGGTAAGGCAAGGTTGAAAACCATTGTCGAACTCGACAAAACCATGCCATCGACAACAACAGAACCATATACCAACATACAAAGCCATGCATGTCAAAACCATCTAGGAAATCACAAATGAAATATGTTACCTACAAGTATTCCTGGTGAAGCTACCTCATATTGCTCCTCCTTGCTCGACATTTTCTTTACTTTCCTTTCCTTGTACTTCCTTTGCTTTCTTTTCCTTTCCTTGCTCCAAATCTAGAATGCTCCAAGAAAACTCTAAGTGTCCAAGAGTTTGAGAGAGAGAATAATGAGAGAGCTCCAAAACTGAACTGAACCAAAAGCCATATTGACCAAGCCCTAGCAAAGCTTGAGAAATTTTTTTTCCAACTGATCCTTAGAAGCGTTTTTATCAATGAGGCCTCTATTTTCTTCATTTTCCATTATTTTCCTTCAATTTCCTCCTCACATGCAACTTTTGACCTTTCACCTTCCTTTTCTCCTAGTTTCCTTTATTTTCATAAATAAAATTAGAATAAATGCCTCATGCCTTTCCAAAACCTTATCCATTGCCTTTTCCAATTTCCCTTAGCAATAAACGCATCCATTGATTCCCACTAGGATATATTTCCGCAACATTCATCTTGGAATAAGTGTCCCTTAACCGTGATCTTATTTTTCCTTTATTAACTTTTATTACATGAAATTTTAACCAGCGGTTATTACACATCCACATACAAGACCAAATAAAAAAGATGATCACCAACTAATTTGAAATACACATAATGATCCCCTTTTCTCTTCATGAAGCCAAGTACCAATATATAAGTATCAAATTTTTATACAAATGCCCTTGGTGATTATTTTAACCCATATAGGGACCATTTTAGCTTGCATACAAACTCTTTATTTCCCTTCTTTGTGACGCCTTATGGCTACTTCACGTATATTTATTCTTCTATATCCCCCGTGTAGGAATGATGTCTTCAAACCCATTTGTTATACTTCAAAATCAAAAGCAACAACAACAAATAAAAGAAATATAATAGAAGTTAACTTGGAAATAGGAGGAAATATCTTACCAAAGTCATTTCCCTCTACGTAGGAGTAACTTTTTTCTACCAATCAAGCTTTGCATTTCTCCACTTTGCCTTCTACCTTGAACTTATTCTTAATAACCATTTTACACTAATGGGCTTTCTTCCAACTCGTAACTTTACTAGATCTCAAACCTCATTTTTTCTAAGGCTATCATTTCTTCAACCATGGCCCTTTTCCAAAGTGTTTGATCCTATAAATCCACTACCTCCCTAATAATTAGGATCATCATTAGTAATATAAAGAGACAAATTTGAATGGAAATCAAGTGGGGTGTACCTTCCTATCCTCTTTCTCGAATTGATCTCCTCGATACCAAGTATGTGGTTCTTAAGAAGAATTCTCCATTAGTGTCATATTAGTCCTTTTTGCAACTTTGTTATGTTGAGGTGTGTATGGAGTAGTCTTCTACCTTTATAAATTACACTTCTTATAGAATTATTCAATTTAATTCCTAAAGAATTATCCAGCATTATTTGTCCTCTTCACCTTAATTTTCTTCTCTGTATGATTTTCCATAAGAGCCTTGAACTCTTTGAATTTTTCAAATATTTCATACTAATTCCTATGGAAATAAATCCATGTATTCCTTGAGAAGTCATATATAAATGAGACATAGTACACAAATATACCCAGTGATAGAAAATACATAGATTCAAACATATCGTTGTGCACCAACTATAATATTCCCTTTTCCCTTGTAGCACTAGAGGATAATCTTACTTGATTTTGATTCCCATATAAATAATGTTCACATAAACCAAAATCCAAAGACAAATTAGATATACCTTCTACCATACCATTACCATATAGTATTCAAAGGCCCTTCTCTCAGATATGTCCCATTTTTTGATTCCACAACACAGTCCTTTCTCCAGAGACTGCAGGAGTTTTTCCTTATTCAAATACACTCTCAAGAAGAACAGAATTGTTGCACACATCCCTAAAGTTCTTCCTAGCAGCTTATATAGAGTTCCAATCCAAACTCCCCTCGGAAATATCATTCCTCCTCGAACCATGCTGCAAGTATGCTTTTCAAACATTATTTTCACACTTGCGCCACTCATCTTTCTTATAGAAATCAAACTTATAGCCCATCTTAGTATATGGATAACATTAGGGAGTGTTCTAATACTTCGACCAATGAGGTTCAACTTGAATTTTCCTTGTCATATGCTTTTTGTTGTCAAGTAATCTCCTTGGAAAATGATCCATATTGGATCATTATATTGTTTTTCATCCATCTCGATGCATTTGGAGTGGACAAAGTGAAGGAATCAGCTCACGAGACCATTTTTACCGGTGGGACCCAGTTTGGCAAAACGAGGTCTGAAACCTTCTGGGAGCATTTTGAGGCATCAAATGATATTTTTTAGGGGTAAAATTTCCCCACTTTAGCGTAACACCATTTTATGTTATTCTATACACAGAGATATTTCCAATGATGCAAGAAGCGCGTCAATTAGAGCCCATATGAAAAAGTTATGCCACTCAGAAGTTGACCTTCCTATTTTCACACCTATAGTTTGGGAGGATGTCACGTCAGCCCCCATTATTCATGGAAAAGGGGCTAGCCACGTGATTATCATGTACAAGATTCTAGAAGAGTCTATATTGTAACTGTAGTTATGAGTTGATGTAGTCAAACTTAACCACTAGTAAGCTATCGAGCTGTGTTATAATGGGCCACTAGGAGGAAGAGGCATTCCCTTCTTTCGAGAGAATTTTGTTCCATATATGAGAAAATATAGACATGAGAGATAGAAAGTAGAGTACACAGAGAGGATTTGTGCACTATAGCAGGCCACAGACATTACTTCTTTGTACCTGCAACCATATTTCCAGACAAAGAAAGAGAGCAAAGTAACCTCACATTCATGTTGGGTTTTCTCCTGAAAGGGTTTCCCAGAGAGCATATCTTATGTATTATGTGTGTGTTTGTGAGCTTATTTTTTCATTCTCTACTTTCCTGCATAATTTTCATTCGCATGCATGCACTAATTACATTTCAATATACAGATCTTAAAGTTTAATAAAATTGTAATTGTGTAAAATATCAAATTTCTAATATAATATTATCAGATTTGTTGTGACGAACTGTCCAGTGGAATATCCACAACAATTTACGGATCAGAAAATGTCACCACCATTATATCTTTCATAATCACAAAACCACTCCTTGTGAGGAGTCATATGAAAGGACAACCCTAAGTTGACTAGCCATGCCTCATGATCAACATATGTACTTGAAGAAACCAAGTACACATCCCCTCCTTCTTTTGAGGAGGTTTTTGCCTTTGTAGAAAGAGAATCATTAGATACCTTCCCTTTCTCTTTAATTTCGGATCTACAATATTTCTTGTAATACCATTCTTTTCCACATCTCCAACATATCTTTATGAATTTTCATAGATATTTAGATCTTCCTTTAGATTTAGATCTCCCACCTAATAGCTTATTTTTATTTATATTCTAGGGGATTCCTCTTACAGACAAGGCATATGTGTTCTAATTTTCCATGTTTTTTCATCTCAACTCTTTCAATAAAAAGGATAAAACTATATTATCGAAACCTAAAGTAGTTGCATTACTAATGGAAACAACCAAACTATACCATGAGTATGGTAAAGTACACAACAAACTAATAAATTTATCTTCTTCTAAAATCTTAATATCAATCAATATAGATGACTTACTATAATATTGAAGGTATTTAGATTCTCTATCATCAATTCTCTATCATTCATCCCCAAGTTCTACAAATTTTTCCATAGGAACAATATGTTCACCAAGGACTTAGACTAATACAAAGTCCATAACTTGTTCCACAATTCCTTCATTATAGCTTCTCCTAGAACATATAGTAATATTTAATATAAGAGACATAACCAAATTGTGCTCTTTTTCTTTCGATCCAACTTGGTCAAGTCTTTCTGTTGACATCCCCATTGGTGCAATACTTGGATCCATAGTGATCTTGATCTTTGTCAACCAATAGATATTCCATTTTGAGCTTCCATGAATCAAAACTTTTCCCATTGAATTTCTCAATTTCTATCTTTAAACTACATACCATTTCCTTTCACCACAAGAATTGATTCCATAGATATCCCATTGTAACAAGGTCTAGCACAAGCTCGAGCAAAAAAACTTAGCCAAAAAAGTGGCCCCTTGAAACCAAAATTGCTATGGTATTAAATGTAGGGTTTTAATCATGTAAAATTAACTATTGCAAATAAATTATTAATAAATAGAAAATATGTAAAGGAAAACACACAGATTAACACATATATTTTACCTTATAAAACCAAATGGGAAAAACTGGGAAAATGTTTCAGTATATTCATCTTTACAATGTTACAATACAATAATATGTATGTATGTATGTATGTATCCCGCGACATCCATAATTATCAATATGTTTACCTTGGATTAGAATAGTAGTTCCTTACAAAATTGCAAAACCATGGGCTAAACCACCATGTGCCACAAAACTGCTAAAAGTGAAAACTATGTGTCAAAATCATATGGAAAAAACCATCCATTTTTTTTTTGAGAGCACTATGGTTAAACCCCCACACAAGGGGGGCGAAGAATGCCCCCTCGAATAGGGTATTCATGCAAAGAATATAACATATACCCAACATGCATCATAGGTGATGTGATACCATTGAATTGAGAGATAAAAAGAAAGAAACAATAAGAAAATATGCATGTCAAGCATGAAATGTTAGGATGGGAGACAAACAAGTCTAACCACTATGAAATTAGAGTGATAGTTACACTATGAGGTCAAGTGTAAGTAAATATAACTACCATGTAAGTAAAATAGTAGCTAGACTATGAAACATAAGATGTAAGTTAGTTTAATTACTATGAAAGTAGAATATTTTTCTAGAGTATTAAACTAATTGTTGCAATAAAATATCAAAAAGAGTAGGGTAAGATGACAACACCTACATACATTAGCATAAGTGATGTAATGTAATAGCCCATTTTTGGGTGAGCTACATTAGAGAGTTGATATTTCTTGGGTGTTTTAGCAAGTCATATGTGAGTAATGTTAAAAAAGGGGTATATTGTGAAATGGAAGTGAAATAATCGAAAAGTGAAAGGGAATAGAGAAGAATTAAAATGCATACATGTACATAACTTTGTACAAGTGATAATGATGCAAGAGCCTATGAAGGAGTATGGAGGATGTGCCCAAGGTAGTGTCAATGCCAAAGAAATCTATGTACCTACAAAACATATGTGAATGACTTGCATTAAGTAGAGATGGATAGAAATTCCAACTCTCAAGGAAGGACAAGAGGCAAGTGAAGGAAAGAAAAATGAAGGAAATGTTAGAAATTCTATTGAAAAACCAGTGAATGTTAGAGGTAAATAAAAGGAAATGCTAGTGGACAAAAAATAAATGAAACAGGTGATAGGATGGTTGCATTAAGAAAGTGACCCCTATAACCTACAATTTACATGATCTAGCAACCTAGGCTAACATTTTAAGTGCTACAATTTACATGATATAGCAACCTAGGCTAACATTTTATGTGACATGCATAGTGATAAATACCTCATAGGAAGAAGATATCTTGACTTGTGTCCATCCTATGATAATAACCTAGAGGAAACTAATCATCCACTTATTGGAAAATATGGATACTTTCATATTATAACTTATTTTCCTTAACTTTATAATTACTTGTGAAGTTAGGTGTTCTTTAATTACTTATTTAATTTTGTTCATCAAGAGATTACCAAAAAAAAGAAGATCACAAAGACGCAAAATACACAGAATATGGGTTCCAAGCTAGGGGAAAACCCCTTCAAGGGGAAAACCCAAAAAAAAATCTCTTATCCTTTAGAATCCGCTTTACATAGAGAATTTCAAGACCCAAAGACCAAAGCCAACCAACCCTTCAAGACCCAAGCCATCCCCCAGCAAGATCTTCTTGAAAACAACTTCAAAACTTAGAAACTACAAAATAGCTACTGCAACTTCAACCCTAGCAACATAATTTTGGCCTTGCAATTTTGTCCCCCTGTAACTTCTTCAAAATTTCAGCGTCTTGTAGCCGACAACTTCACAAACCCTATCGAGACAGAGAGAAAGATAAACCTTGCCAAACTTCAAACTCTTCTCCTATTCTTTGTTCTCTAGCTACTCTCCTTCACCTTCACTATTTCAGATCAAACTTGCTTGCTATGAGTGTCCAAATTAGGTTGAACTCCCTCCTTTTTATAGCCTTTCTTGAGGGTCAAATACCCCTCCCTTAGGCCAACTTTTACTTACTCTTCTGTTGACTTGGTCTTGGGCTTATCCATGGATTTTACAAGGTAAAATAAATCTTTTCCTTCATTACAATGAGTCCAAATGGGACTATGACACATGACCAATATTATTCTTTATCCTAGAAAGGCCTAGAAGACCTAAAAGCACGAAGAACATGTTTCTGACTCAAACTTGATTATGAACCCATACTCCAAAATAAAGTATAATTTCTCATTATTTCATTTTCTTTGTTTAATAAGAATATACAATGTCATGATTACAATTACATCATAATGAAGGTCAGACCTAGTTACAATTTTCAACACTCCCTCTTAACTAGGGAGGTATTCATGGTACAAGGAATATCAATCATGAAGCATTCTCATAAGAATATTTGAATTGATAAGCCATCTTTTGTCAAGCATCTTTATCTCATAACTAGCATTATTCCTGAAGGACTTCACTGTACAATATCATCTTTAATTATGATCATTATGCTGGGAGGTTTTACGTGAGTTGTCAAACCACCTCTCAAGGTACATACCCCATATGGATGTCCAAAAGGTATGTCGTTTTAAGACTATTCTTATCTTGGATTGCTAAACCCGGATCCTCAAATAATATTGATCCTCTTTGACTACTCTTATCTTAGATGCCCTACCTCATCCTCAAAGAGTATCGGTCACCAAATTCTTTCCTTGGATTCTCCAATCCATAAGAAGTTTCAATATAGATGCTTATCCAGTCCTCCATACTCCATTTTTTATTTATGAACTTCACTAGGACTTATGGTTGTTATTCCTAGTCTAGTTCTCGACCCATAAATATAAGAACTATCTTATATCACTCCCTCTCAACCAAGGAAGAGATATCCACCAAACCAAGCTTGCCTCTCAGGTGCTCAAGCTTCTTGTTTGGTAATGATTTAATTAATATGTCAGCTACCTGTTCATCTGTAGGTAGATAGTCCAGTTCTATGACCCTATCTCATACCAAAATTTTGATGTAATGGTACTTGTTGTTGATATGTTTTGTCTTTGCATGAAACACTAGGTCTTCTATCAATCTTATGCAACTCTAAGTATCACAATGTATCCATGTAGGGCTAAGAAATCCTTCAAAAAATGTCTAATAGTATATTCCTGAGCCAAACTTCTTTCCAATAGACCTTGCTTGCGGCAACATATTCAGCTTCAGCACTACTCAAAGCAAGTATATCCTTCTTTCTGCACATCCATGAAACCATCGAATATCCAAGGTTGAAACTATTGAGAAATGTAGGGCATAGAAATTAGGTGATTTCTATTCTCTTGATAACTTCTTGTGAATTTTGTTTACTTATTTAGATTATGATCTTCTCTTTACTTATATTATTATAGCTTTCTTATTCATCAAACAACTACCACTGCATAAATAGTAAAGAAACAAGAGATGTAGAATGTAAGCAATCAAACAAGGCCAAAACCTCTCCAACTTGAGAAGAAAACCCAAACACATTCCTATTTATTGAGACTTCAATTGACAAATACCAAGATCAAGATCCTTGACCTATTTGGCGTCTCCAATACCAAGTCACAAAGCTTCTTATTTTGACCTATTCTTCTTCTTTGAGTCAACAGTGGTAAAATTGCTTACTTCTTTTTCTTTCTCGGCTACCCTTCAGATCTTGGCTTCCTTTCTCGGCTTCTTGAATTGGACCTGCAACTTTTCGGCCCTACTTCAGAAACCCTAGTTGCAGTACTTGACTTGGTTAGATATTGAATTATTTCGCTCTAGATGGAGGATTCCTCTATGGTAATGCGACTTGAGTATCACCCTAACATTCTCTTTGTTCTGACCTTCAGGTGTTACTGTGATACCTCGGCTCCTTCTGCATCACCTATACCTCGCACATGTGAAGAGTATCAACCGAAAATGGATTAGAAATAAACTCGGTTATGTTATTCCTTCCTTCGCACTCCTTTCTACCTTCTTATCCTTAACTAGAATTCTCTATACAATTAGAGTATGAGCTTCCCTATTTATAGTGATTTTCCCATCAAATAAGTTGACTTCTTCTAGTGACATGGCCAACATGCCTTTCTAGAGATATCTTTAGGCCACCTTGAATGAGGTGCTTGAGCTTGGGCTTTGAGGGTCTTTTATTGATTCATATACATATGTAACATGCTTAAGAAGGGTCTTTCATTCATGACATTTACTCAATTGACTTTTATGACATGATGACTAATCCTAAAGGCTCACAAGGGGATCCTTAACTAAAAATAAAATCCATTTATCATGAAACCCAAGATTCAACCATTACAAAAAATAAAGTTATTTTTCTTCTTTACATAAATTACATAAAATCATAATTACACATGTCATTATGAAGACTGAACCTAGTTACACTTTTCAACACTCCTTAACTAGGGAGGTATTCATAATCCATACAAGGTACTTGGACATTTTCAATCTGAAGAATTCTCATAAGAAGAGTCGAATTGGTAACCCATATGTATAACATCATATCAACTAGCATTTGCATATAGCAAGGCCTTGACTAACAACCCTATCTCTCCATAAGATTAGAGCTCAATGTTGGCAAGACCAATGATGTATAGGCACCCTCATCATTGTCTCTCTTGGAACATACCCCACCCGGGTTTTCTTAGAGTATGTTCCACTAGGACTATTCTTATCTTGGATTCCCAGTCCTCAAAGAACATTAGTCCTCTACAACTACTCTTTTCTTGGATGCCCTAACTCATCCTCAAATAGCATCAGATGCCATATGCTTACCCAATACTCCATTTTGTCTTCCCAATTGAAGACAAGAATGATGTGTCTATCTCTCCCTCTTAATTTGGGAGGATATACCTATTCCAATGAAGAAATGTACTCATTCCTACAGAAGGAATGTACCTAAGCTCCCTCTCGGCTTAGGAATTTGTTTCCAAGTTTCTACCAAGTTAGAACATGTTTCCAAGCTCCCTCTTAATTAGGTACCTACAATATATCTTTAGGTGGAGATGATGCAACAACCTGTTGTTTGAAGAAATCCTCCTCACGTTGTCATGAAATTCTTTTCCTTATTCAGGAGTCTTCATGTTCTTGGAACTTCTTTGTAGGGAACAGACCATCCATCACTTTCATCCATGGGTCAATCATGTCATTATTCATTTCATCGGAAAGTGATCCATTACTTCACATATGGCCTTCCTTCATGCCATGTTGCCTTCTTCATTCCATGTTTCCTTAAGGACATTTCATCCTACTACATGGACATCAGTTGTGGATATATTCATAGCTCTTCCCCTGGAAGCCCTACATAAGCCCATCCAGATATCATTCAAAAATAAGGAATGAACATTAAATAAAAATTACCTTTGTGATGGTCTTTCATCGTGGCATCTTCTAGTTTGCATCAACATCCTGCATACACATTGACACATCTCCAAAAGATATATATTGTCAGTGGTATATTTCCTTTTCAGACTTCATCAAATTCTTCATATATTTCATGGATATATCCTAGTCAAATATCTCATCAGATTTTGATTTCCTTTTCCAGAGTTGTATATTTCATTATCTCTTCTTTCTTTCTTCACACATCTTCTAGGAATTTCCAGTCATAGTTCCTCCAATTTTTTCAACCACCTCATATTTCATATGACATATTATGTTTATTACATATGGACAATGTGTGACCCATGCCTTCCTGCATCCTTTCAAAGGAAGAGATCCTTTCTTTTGATCGTGCTCTCGAGATAGAGCATTTATCCATGTTACCTACAACCATATGACATGAATCTACAATATAGAATACAAGCATACATACCTCATTTTCCTTTAGGTCATCTAGAATTCCTTCATCAACTTCCTTGATTGAAAGAACTCCAATCCCTTGATCTGCTTCACCTCTTTTTTCATCATACCATCATCCCATGAATTCCCACTACTTAGAATTCTTGATGAAACACTTGCCTCCTTTTTATTGGTGAACCTTTCGATGAATATTCCAAGAGGATTTTAAGTATCCTCATCCAACAAATGTTCCCTTTTGACTGATGTATGATGAGCTTCATGTTAGATTACTTTTTCTTCTTTTTCCCATAAGTACCACTTATGCTTCTAATGAGGTTACCAAGAACTATATCCTTCCATAGGTGACTACCATAGACTTCTATTTCAGTTATTTTTATCTATGATAATGAGATCTTGATTTTAATGCTTCTATGATTCCATGGTGCATCCTATCATTTTCCTTAGTGATCCATGATAGCCATATCTTACAACATAAAACTTGAAAACAGGAACTTGAAAACGATTAGGTGAGGAAGACTATCTCAATAATAATAGAGATCTTTTACTTCCTCTTTCTTGCTTCCTTCACTTCTTTGATGACATTGGCTTCCTCTTTAATTTTTTTTTATTTTTATTTTTATTTTTATTTTTTTTTTTTTTTTTTTTTTTTTCCTTCTTGAGCTTAGGACAATCTCTTTTTTAATGCCTGTGTTCTTGACATCCATAACATTGAGTCTTAGCCATGTTCTTCTTATTTTTCTTGGGACCAACTTTCCCAGAATTTCCTCTTCTCTTTGGCATAGCATCATATGCTTTATTTTTCTCACTTGATCCCACACCAGTCTTTGCCTTCATTCTGGTTTCTTTAATTTTTCATAGAGACCGTAGATCCTAGAATGTTGTAGCTTCTTTCTTCCCATAAATACCTCAATTAAAGTTGCCCCACTCCTCTGGTAGTGAATTTACTACTACAATGATCATATCCTTGTTAGAAATTATTCAACCCATATCTTGAAGTTGATCCCTTATTTCAAATATCCTCATAAGTATGAGGTTATTCCTTCTTGTTTTTATATCCTTGGCTTGTATATTTCTTGCCTTAGAGAGATAACTTCTCCTGCAATGCTTATAGAAAACAACTCTACCAATTTGTCATATATTTCTTTTGAGGTGTCGAGTTTAGATACATATGGAATGAGGGAATCCTTGATGGATTCTATGAGAATCCTTTGAGCCCTCACTCCCCTTTCATAAAATTTACAAATGCTTGAGCATCTTCTTTCGATGGTTTGGTGATAGAACCTTTGACATGAGCCATCACCTCATTTTGAATGAGATTTAGATATATCCTCTTCTTCCAAGCAAGATAGTTTGAAGTCCCAACCAATTTGTTGCTTTCCTTACAAAAAGAAATTTTGACAGATTCATACATAAATATACTTACTTGTGAAGATGCTTCTTCCAATTGTTTCCTCCTTGAATTTTGATGATGATGTAGTTAATAGAGAGCTTCTCGTTGATGAAGATAATTCTCTTAAATAATGATCCTTGACTCTACAAAGAGGGAGATCACTTTAGATCCTTTGATGGTGATGTCCTTGTTGATGATGATCAATGATGACTTATTTATGCTTCTTAGATAATTTTCTTCAATGGTAATGACCTTACTTCAATGAGAGGGAGATTGCCTTACAATTTTTTGAGGATGGTGACAACATCCTTGATCTTGCTTCTCTAGGATGAATAGTCTTCAAGAAACTTTGATTTGTAAGTCCCTTTAACTTGAGAAGGGTCTTTGTGGTCTTTTGAGGATCCCAAGACTTCTTCTTTTATCTAGGGTTTTGACACTTCTTTGTAGATCTTGACTTCACTTTGATATCCTTTGAGATTTGATGCTTGAGTGCTTTAATGTCCCTTGATGAGATGCCCTTTCCTTGATTTGTTACCTTAGCTCTGATACCATGTCGATAAATCTAGGGCATAACAATTAGGTGAGTTATCTTCTCTTGATTACTGCTTGTGAATGCTTTTTACTTATTTATATTAGGATCTTATCTTTACTTAGATTATTATAGTGTTATTATTCATCAAACAACTACCAATGTATAAATAGTAAAGAAATAAGAGACATATAATGTAGGCGATCAACCAAGTCCAAAACCTCTCCAACTTGAGAGTAAAACCAAAATGAATTCTTCTTTTTTATAGAGACTTCAATTAATAAATACCAAGACCAAGACCCTTGACCTATTTGACCTCTCCAAGACCAAGTCACAAAGCTTCTTATTTTGAACTCTTCTTCTTCCTTGAGTTAATGATGGTCAAATTTCTTGTTTCTTCCTCTTTCTCGGCTACCCTTAAGATCTCAGCTTCTTGAATCAAACTTGCAACTTTTCAACCCTACTTCAGAAACCCTAGTTGTAGTACTTGACTTGGTTAGATATTTTGAATTCATTCACTCTAGATGGAGGCTTATTCTATGGTAATGTGACTTGAGTATCACCCTAAAATTATCTATGTTCAGACCTTAAAGTGTTATTATGATACCTCAACTCCTTATGCAACACCTATACCTCACATGTCTGAAGAGTATCAACCCAAAACATATCAGAAATAAACTCAGTTATGTTATTCCTTCCTTCACTTTGTTATAGGCTTCCTTCTTCATGAAATTCACACTTCGTTCTTCCTTCTTTTCCTTGACCAAAATTCTCTCTACAAGTGGAGGTCAAGATGACCTATTTATAGTGGTATGCCCATCAAATAAATCGACTTCTCCTAGTGACAAGGTTGACATGCCTTTCTAGAGATATATTCAGGCCGGCTTGAAGAAGGTGCTTGAGCTTGGCCTTGGAGGGTCTTTTATCGACTCATATATATATGTAACATGCCCAATAAGGGTCTTTCATACATGAAATTTACTCAATTGAATTTTTATGACATGATGACTAACCCTAAAGGCTTACAATGGGAGCCTTAACTAAAAATAAAATTCCTTGATCATGAAACCTGTGATTCATGCATTACAAAAACAGTTTTATTTTTCTTCTTTACATCAATTAAAAATCATAATTACACATGTCATTATGAATACCAAACCTAGTTACACTTTTCACCAGAAACATCCTATTGTTATGCTTCTTCCTTTTGTCTCACTGCCACCCAAATCTGAATATGTATATCTTGTAAGATGGATTTCATTCCCAGTATACTTGAGGCAGTGATGTATAGTTCCACTCAAGTACCTTAGGATATGCTTAGCTGAAATCCAATGGTACTATTTTGGCTACATTTGAAATTGATTGAGGACATTTACTGCAAAACAAATGCTTGGCCTGGTATTCAACAAGTACATCAAGGACCCAATCAATTGATTGTAGCAAGTCGGATATACCAGACTAGATTTTTAACTCCTCATCCTTTTCAAATTTGAAATCATAGGATTCATCATGGTCTTGCAATCCATCATGCCATATTTCTGAAACATCTTGATCACATACTTGCCTTGACCAAGATATATCTCTCCTGGCTTTTTCCATACTTCTATTCCCAAATAATAGTGCATAATCCCAAGATCCTTCATATCGAATTTTGTTGTTAATTGCTTCTTGCATTCTTGAATGTAATTCTATACACCTGTAATTAGTAGAACATCCACATACACGAGTATTATAATTGGCTCATCCTATACCACCCCTATATATAGGTTAGGATTTGTAGTACTCTTGGTAAAACCAAGTCTCAAGAGGTATGCATCCATCCTTGGATACCATGCTCTTGGTGCTTAACTTAAGCCATATAGAGCCTTCTTCAACCTACAGACATGTGTTTCCCTATGATTTATTTCAAATCCTTGAGGCTCCTCAATGTATTCCTCCTCATCAATGGTCCCATTTAGGAAAGTTGTCTTGACATCCATTTGATAAATGTTCCAACCCATAGAAGAAACCAATGAAACAAGCGACCTTATTGTTGTACACCTAGCTATGGGAGTAAATGTTTCCTCATAATCAATCCCTAATTTCAATGAGAAGCCCTTTACTACAAACCTTGCTTTGTATTTTTCTATGCTCCTGTCTGCAATGTTCTTTACCTTATAAATCCATTTTGAAGTGACTATTGATTTGTCACTAGGCCTAGGGACAACCCCCCATACATCATTCTTCATTATGGATTGGTATTATTCCTACATTTCAATCCTCCATTCTTGATTCTTAGTTGCATCCTCATAGGAGGAAATTGGAAGGTTTTTCCTCAATCATCATTTTCATGTATGCAACATATCTAGAATACCTCTTCAATCTCTTACTTTCCATGGATGTCCTTGATGTTGTATATCCTTCTGCCTCTTAAAGAGTGGTTTTCAACCAAACATACCTCTTCTAATTTTCTAGAGCAAATACTTATTGTATAGGCTGACAAGGACCTTCAACATCTTCTTGAGTAGGTATTGGTTCTTGAACATCATTGTCCCTTGAGATATCCTCAAAGATAGGAACTTCTTCTTCATTATAGTCAACTGGAGCATCCTTCGATTTCTTATAAGTTATGTTTTCATTAAAGATGAGGCACTATACCCAACAAAGATTCCCCTTAGACTGGTAGGATATAACTTCTTCCTTTTATCCTCGGGTACATGAATATGAGCAGGACACCCAAATATACGAAGATGATCCACACTTGGATTTTCCTGTAAATGCTTAGTCCAGAGTCATCTTGCTGAGGATCCTATGAAGATTTTGGTTCTGCAAGTAAACAATTTTCATTCATGTCTCACACCATAGGACTTGAGGAATATCTTTATCGTGCAACATAGCTCTGAAACATTCTTCAATAGTACGATCCTTCCTTTTTTCTACACCATTTTGTTCAGGATTATAGGGAAATATGAGCTCCCTCTTGCTTCCTGATTCCTTGCAAAAAGCTATCAATTCTTTGGAGGTGTATTCTCCACCATTATATGACCTAATATTTTTGATCTTTCTCTCAGTTAGATTTTCCACTTCATTCTTGAACTCCTGAAACTTTCAAATACCTCATCCTTGTTCTTGAGAAGGTATAGCCAAGTCTTTCTTGAGTAATCATCAATGAAGGTTACATAGTACTTCCACCAAGAGAATTAATTGCCATAAGTCCACATACATATGAGTGTATGAGATCAAAATTTTCTTTAGATTTGGTTTCACTACTTGCAAATGGCTTCTTTACATTCTTTCTTGTAGCACATCCCTTACAAGTTCCTTCATGATCATCCTTTATTTCAGGGATGCCATTGATCATTTGAATCGTAGATGGAAAAAAATTATAATGAAGGTGTCCATACCTTATATGCCATAGTTTAGAAGGATTCACTTCTAAGTGAACTAGGGCTTGAGCTAGAGGTGTATAGAGTCTATATAATGTTCCCTCACAAACCCCAATCAGCCTTGCTTCATTAATACTAGAGCCCTTATCCCAAACCAAAACCTTACCATCAACAAAAGCAACTCTATTACCCTTATCCTCTAGAAAAGAAATAGAAAGTAGATTTGTCTTCAAACTTGAAACATGTAAGATGTTATTGATGTGAATGTTTCCACCTAACTTGAGCTCCAATGATGTAAACATAATTCCTTTCACTGGATAGCACTTGTTGGGTCCAAGTTTGGTAGAGTGAGATGAGATACCCTTAGTTATGGTTTGGAGTTGACTGCATTCTCTCATCATATGTTTGGAGGCACGACTGTCAATAACCCATACATTCTCATCCTTGAATGTGTCAGATAAAGCAGAGAACAAGCTTTCATCTACTACTTCTTTTGCAAGTTTGTAGATGATCTTCAATATATTTTTCTTGATAGAGATAGCGAGATTTTCAATAATCTTGAAACCCTTCTTTATAGCCCTTGTCATAGTACTAACAAAGATGTGATCTTCAATCTCCTTCTTGCACCTTAGCTTTGATACCATGTTGGAAACTCTGGAGACTTTCATATTATAACTTATTTTACTTAACTTGATAATTACTTGGGATGTTAGACGTTATTTCATTACTTCTTTAATTACGTTCATAAAGCAATTACAAAAAACAATAATATCACAAAGAGACAAAGTACACACAATATAGGCTCCAAGTTAGGGCAAACCCCCTCCAAGGGGAAAACCTAGAAATGCTTCTCTTCTTCTATAGAATCTTCTTTACATAGAGACTTCCAAGACCCAAAGACCAAAGCCAACTATCCCTTCAATACCCAAGCCAACCCCCAGCAAAATTAGCTTCAAAACAACATCAAAACTTCAATATTGTAACACAACTACTACAACTTTGACCCCAGCAACAAAATTTCGACCCTACAAGTTTGGCCCCTTGCAATTGCTTCAGAACTTAGGCTTCATGTAGTTGGGAACTTTACAAACCCTAGCGAGGCAGAGAGAAATATAACCCTTGAAAAACTTTGACTTTTATTCTTGCTTGAGATGAGTCTCCAAATGAGGTCAAGCTCCCTCCTATTTATAGTCTTTCTTAAGGGTTGAATACCCCACTCTTAGGCCAACTTATCCTTGCTCTTGGCCCAACTTGGTCTTGGGCTTATCCATGGATTTTATAAGATAAAATAAATATTTTCATTTATTGCAATGAGTTCAAATGGACTATGACACATGACCAATATTATTATTTATCCTAGAAAGGCCTAGAAGACCTAAAAGCACGAAGAACGTGATTTTGACTCAAACTTGAGTATGAAACCCATACTCCAAAATATAATATAATTTATCTTTCTTCCATTTTTCTTTCTTTATAAAGAATATGCAATGTCATGATTACAATTACATTATAATGAATACCACACCTAGTTACAGTTTTCAACACCACTAGGGACCCAATAGGGAAAGGAGTAAACACAATGGAGAAATAAGAAAGAAGTTTGATCCAAAAAAAAGGACAATAAAAGGCCGTGTTGATCTCTCAAGGAATACTAATGAAAAAAACTTGATTTGGATCCAAAAATCTTGCATCCCATGATGAAGCTTCATTAAATTGTGTAAATCATATTAAAAGTATGGATATTTTTCGAGGCTTGTCTAACATTAAACTAGAGGCCAAAAGTAAGCAATGGTAAACAAGGCTTGCCCCAAGTGCCATGCTAGCCATCCATATACATGGGTAACATTAGGAGAAGAAAAATTCTCCTATAATATAGCTTACCATCCCCTTAATATCATTCATAGATAGCTAGCCTTGTATGCTTGTCATCCAATTTCATGTTAGTGCACTCATAGATACAACCTACTCATTCAATGAAGTTGGATCATATATTATGAGGTATTTTAATCATTTTTCCATTCCAAGTTTTTGCATTTAATGTTTAAGTAATTCTAACATAGATCATAGGTTGAAATTGAATCGTAGACAACTATTAGTTTTGTATTTAAACCGTTCGCTTTGGTGGTTATCATCTACTCCTAGTCCAATGTGACCTTCCTTTGGGTCTTTCTTCACTGCCTTAGAGAGGCACAAATAGGAGGATTCGATGATGTTAATGCTCTATGTTAATCATGCTTAACACTTAACTCTTAGTGAGCATCACGACCCTGATGAAGGAATAAACTGCACATGATTAAAGGGGGATCATATCATCATTATTGCTTGATAAATCAATATGCTTGTTAAACAAGTTGTACCAAATCAAGAAAGAAAATAAAAAATGGAGGATTAGAAAAACAAAGGCAATGGAAGGAAACTCGAGAAATTGAGCACTCCCTCTAAAAAAGGCGCTCATGGACAATGGTTTTCATAACATATTATAAGACTATGACACCTTTCATGAAGCAAACCACAAGCCATAACACCTATCATTTGCACCTATCATTTGAAAGGGTTGGACTAGGAGCCTTTTCTCCTCCTAGGGTTGGAAGCACCTAATAAGGTCATGTGATAACCCTCCCATACCTAAGTGTGGTAACTTGTGCACAACCATAACCTAGTATGACATTTGAAGATGATTCCTATGAGAAGTACTTTGATGGATTTGACATATTTGAATATGGTCCACCTTGATGCTTTTATGGTTCTTGTATCCATGATGTCAATTTCACTTGATTCCTTGAGTATGTTTTAGGTGATTCGTACCAGTGTAGTTAGGATTCCTTAAGTGATGAGATGATACTTCTCTAGAACTTTGTAGTGAATGTCCAACCACATTTCTTGATGATGCATGACTCTTGATGATGGATGTTGGAGCCCCTTTTGAGGAGTGTTGGCCTTAATGAGGATATATCATAGATCATGTGAACCTTCTCCAAGCCTTAGTATCTTGGACATTGGCATTTGATCTTGGGACATTGACTTGGAGAGTTGTTGTACCCTTGAGATGACAGGACACCCCTAAGTTGACATTAAAGCTTATTGATGGACATTGCACTTCTCTTGATGGTGATTGATAGTGTTGATCACTTAGGACCCTTTGGAGGGGTAGATGCACCTTCTACATTGATGATTTCTTGTCATAGCTTGATGACCTCATCCTAGCACCTCATTTGATGATGAAATCACCATTAGAGGATTTTAAGCTCACATGTGTGGACTAATTTAGGCCCATTTTCATGTTATTTAATAGTTTTTTCTATATTTGGGGGTCGACTTGATGACCTATTCACCTTGTATAATGGATTTAATGATTTTTAGGAATTTTAGTCTATTATGAAGGAAATAAACTTGGTTACCCTCATATAAGTAAGGGAGTCAATTTTCTCTTGGATTCATCGTCACACTTGGAACATACTAATTATTTATTAGTGATCTTTCTCTCTAATGCACAATGGATGACTAGTAGAGCAACTTTCTTAGGTTGATCTTATGGTATGATTGGATTTATTTTCATGGATTCTTATGGTGGATCTTGAATGTTGCATGGTGAAGTAAGTTAGTTTATTTGCCTTAGTTTTGTTTTGATTTAAAATCACTCTAAAGAAACCCTATTATAGTTTGTGTCCTAGACTCCAAATGTCCTGGATAAGGCACTAGTCTATCTCACATCTTGCATTCTTTTAAAATCTAAAAAATCATTTTTTATTTTATTTTATGGTAAATTAGGGTTAAATTACAACAAAATATTTTTATTTTAGCATTTAATAACTTATTGATGTATGCCCTAAGGTTAGGTCATGTTCAAAAATTCATTAGAGAAGCTAATTAAAGTTTTCCATTCATTTTTAACCATTTTCTAGGGTTGATGTCAAACTTTATTTGTTGTTACATGCTTTATTAACCATAATTTTTTTTTGCAATTTTGTCCTTAATTTATTCTCAAATTTGTCCTCCATATAATATATTTTTAATACAATTTTAACAATTAAGTTTTCTATTGTTATAAACTATTGTTTTGTTGCAATTAGTTAGCCTAAAGCCCTATTTTATAACAACCTTGAGTTTTTCTTGGTTTGGAGTGTTCAAGTAACTTATTTGAGACTCCTTAGGTTAACCCTAGCCTTTATATTGACACATAGGTCCTTTGAACCCAAATCTTGAACTTACTTATTCATCCACTAAAAACCCTAGTTTGTCATACCCTTATACAATTTATTTTTGTTGTGGGATCCTTGGGGACATTCCACTTAAGATATTTAGGTTATCTAATCCTTGAGCCCTGCTAAGGAATCCTCTGTGAGAGTGGTTGATCTAAACTTAAACATGAATGCAACAAAATAAAAATATAACCACAAATATAGAGATGCAACATAAATAACACTTCATTTCATTAATATCAAAGAACTGAAATATGCTTACAACAGAAAGGAAATAAACTAGCTCGGGCGATGGTAGTTTACCTCTAAGAAGAGATGTCGCTTATACATGCCTTTGAATTATGTTCCAATGAGGCTCAAAGGCCTATTTATCATTGAGAAACAATGGAAAACCCTAAACATCCAAAAACCTAACCCTAGGAGATGAAGTGCCAAAACTGTGGGCCCCGTTTGGGTAAATTAGTACATCAAATTCCCGGGTTGTAACTTTGGCATACAATCTTTGTTTGATGCGCACAATACCTCGTTAGAAATATGTATCTGGGGACTACAACTTTCGACTGGAAACAACAATTTAACATTCCTGTTTTCCTGATTTCCAAAAGAACATCGTTTAGGGCTTCAAAACAGCTCTGGAAGTTCGGGATCCGAAAAAATTGCTAAAAATAGTAAATTGTGCTACAATTAAGCAAACTGGAAGAAACAGTGGTGGGGGTCCAAGTGGAATAGGAGGGTGGCCACCAATATCTGCCTGGATCAGTGGTAATACTCTTCTATGTTTCACATTGCCTAGGTCACCTAGTGAGGCTTTGCATTAGGTCATAGATTTTGTTATAATATGCCCAAATGACTAGGGCATGTAGAGAAGAAGAAAGTGGAAGGAGGAGAGGAGAAGAGAGCATGATAATCCTTCATAAAATAAAGGTATAGGGTAAACAAAAGTGATAGGTTCCAAAAATTGATCCCCATTAGATTTTGTGAAGCGATAGGCTCCATCACTAGGTCATCAATTATGGTAAAGAGACCTAACCACTTGGGGAAAAATTCCCCTTATTATGATAGAGGTAGTGGCCATTTTAAGAACTTAATCATCTATGTTGAAAGAGTGGGGATATAATTTATTTTCATGAGCAAGATTTAGCCTTTGAATTGAGGGGGGAGGACATGCTTGGCTCCAAATGTGAGGGGAAAATGGGTGGCACTTGTAGATGTGCATGTGCAAGTATGATAAACACATAGGGAAAGAAATATGTTCAAGTGCCATCCCCTTCTAGATTCATAAACCATCTTCTTGAGGATAAAGACTAGGGTTTTATTGATAGCTTTAGCTTGGTCATTAGCTTGTGGAAAATAAAGGCAAGGGGAATTGTTGTTTGAAGTTGTACATTGCAAACAAAATTCTTTATATGGTGGTTTTTGAAGGCATCACCATTGTTTGAGACAATTGTGCAAGGAACACCATAATGACATATGATATGCTTAAAGGTGATGATCCAATCCATTGTGTAGATGAGTGGGCTCTACCCACTTTGTAAATTAATTTGTGGTAGTCAGAATAAATTATGATGTTCCAAGGAGGAGGGGGTAATCTTTCCATTGAGATCCAAACCTTAGGTTATGAATGGGAAATGGGGTGATATAAAGTGAATCAATGTTTTTGAGGCATGAATCTCATTAACATGAGCCCAACACTTACAAAAATTTGACAAAGTGAAAATTATCACAAGTTAATGTGACCCAATAATAGCTAGACTAGGTGAAATTTTGGGAGGTAACATTGCCACCAAAATGACCACCACAAACACCTTGTGACCCTCCCAAAGGGATATACTAGTCACTTCAGGATTTAGGAAATGAAGAAAGATGTCATTTTTAGAGCACTCCTAAGGTGCTCCTCCAACTATAGCACAACCCCAGGCCACAATACATTTACAAATCTTTTATAAAGGGGAAATACCATCTTCATAGCCCCTAGGGACAAATAGTGAACCACATTTCTATACCACTCATCCATGGAGATGGTGCCTTCTTTAATGTCCAAGATTGACTCATTAGAAAAGGAATCATTAGTGCAATTAACAAACAATGATGGCAGGGGATCATCAACAAGGAGCATGGCCATGTTCATCCCCTTTTTGGATTTCTGATTAATAATTTCCAAGTCAAACTCTTAAAGGAGGAGGACCCACTAATGTGCACATCCAATAAGACTAGTCTTATTAAGGAGATATTGGATGATCACATGTCTTGTTAAGAGAAAATTTGAAGGATCCATGCTTATCTTAAAATGTAGCAACATTGTTAATTCTTACTAATTCTAAAAAATCTAGTTATAATATTGTTCGGTAATATTCTAGAAAATATTCAAATTCCTAAAGTTATGATAGAGTTTCTAGAAAATTTTGATGATTTTTAGAGTAAAACAATTTATCCTATAAATTAAAGCAAATCATTTTAGAAAACAAGTAGAAAATGAAAATTCTTAAACCCTAAATACAATCATTTCGTTGAGCACAAATATACACTATGCCAATGGAGGAACACTCCGTCTACACCCTGTATAGTGTAAAGAAGTGGATTAAGGTAGCTTGGATCTGTACTATTTATAAAATCCATAACCCTTACATATTGTTTAGATTTACTGAAGACTCCTTATGAAACTGTTTAAAGCACACATGAGAATTCAAAATATATTCACAAATTACACAACAAGAAACCATACTCTCATACTAACTCTACTTCTCCTACTTCCTTTTATAACAAGGTACAACTCCCAAGCTTTGGTAATAATTTCTACACATAATTCAACCCTCTGGTGTTCTCCTTGCACTTTTTTCCTTAATTTTCAATTTTGTAGCAATCTCTCCGCCCAGAATCTCCATGTCATCTGTCATCTTTAGTAATGTTGACTGGACACTTCCTAAAAGCTGGAATTGTGCTCTAGCCCCTACATCTTCTATGTTATTGATATTGATTCCAAGGTCGCTTACACAGCCAGCTACTGCTAACATTGAAGTGCCTGAAAAATCTACACTGCTGATGACTTTCTAACGAATACAATTTCCTTTAATGCCCATTTCAGTAGATTGAATCAAAAGAGTACACTTTAAATTCTAGAGATTCTGTAAATGTTCTTAAGAAATCATTATTAAAGCTCTTCAAAACTAAAAGGCTCATCAGTGACATTGTAACAGAGAAAATGTCTTATATAACAAGTCAAATCCCATTTTGAACTTCACATATAGCTCACCAACAAAACCATTTGGCACAAATCCCACACTCCGTTGGTGCATTTTTAATAACTTGGCCATTATCTTGTTCAACCCAATTCCAATTGGTTGGAAAATCATTTCTTTGTGCACAACATGGAGTATTACCTTTTCTTACTCTGGAAAAGGCATTCCTTACTAGGCAATGCAAGATACCATTGGTTTTCCTCCTAAATAAAGCATCGAGAGAAGCACACATCCTTGGATGTATGTGCAAAATGATTTTATAAGAGTGTCTTCTTGAAGGTCTGGTGGAAGAGTTATGGTAGGAACCACAACAATTATCTTGATGTCTGAAAGGATGATCACAAAGTTTGAAATTGCATTCAATTCATTTTGGAAACACCTATGCTTGGAGAAAGAAGATTCCAATACACAAATCTCTAATCCATTACCCCAAATGAAAATGACAAGTCAATACTAGTGAAGGCCTTAATAGAGGTTCCAATTTCTATTACCAGAAATGGGACAGTAGCCACCATTCCTAGAAAAAAAACGCATGAGAAATTAAACTGTACAGAAAACCCAATCTCAGTTTCGTCATTTTGGAAAGATATTTTCAACACTACCACACTTTTAGATGGATCAAATTTCTTTTCGACTTAAAAGAAAATTTTATATTTTAGTTATGGATCTACTTTATTTTTAGACAAATCAAATTTCTTTTTATTCTTAAAAAAATTGCATTGATACTAATCTAATTATTTATTATAATTAATATAATAATCAAACTAATTAAATTTCTTTCATTCTTTTAACAAAATACATTTAATACTAATTAATTATTTATAATTAATTATGATATATATATATATATTATAAAATTAATTAATTTGAATCAAGATGTTTAATAAAATAGGACATTTTAACCTATCTTCCAAATCTACCATATTAGATTGGATAACGCGTTTAGCTTGCTGTGATTATTTTTTAAGGTAGCCTTCGCTTCAACTTTTATCCATGTATGAGTTTTTGGGCATCCATTAGACTATAAAATACAACGGCTACTCTCCTCATTACATGTGGTTGGATTCAACTACACCATAGCCTTAAAAATAAAAATTAGGTTTACTTTGATGGAATTAGATTTAATTTATTTAAAAAGAAAATTAGGTTTACCTTAATGGAATTAGGTTTAATTTATTTTAAAAATGGTATTGTTTAAATTTTATTTTAAATCTTTTATCCATGTCCGAGTTTTTGGGCATCCCATTAGACTATAAAATGCAACGGCCACTCTCCTCATAACATGTGATTGGATTCAACTACACCATAACCTTAAAAATAAAAATTAGGTTTATCTTAATGGAATTAGGTTTAATTTATTTAAAAGATGGTATTGTTTAAATTCATTTTAAATCTATACATAAACTTAAAGTTTTCAAAAATAACGAGATATCGAATTTATATGCACTTTATAATCTAAATATATTATTTTAATAAATAAATTTATGTGAAATTTACACAAGAACTCATGAAAAATATTAACTTTCTCTTTTTAATTCCTTAAAAAAATCATAAACAATCAAAACCGTTTTCAACTTTTGAAAAGAAATTTGCGAAGGGAGTACCCAAAATAAAGTTAGAAAAGTTTGATGGAAAGCCTTGTTTATTCTTCAAACATTGATGGAACTTAATTATATAAAAAAAACTTGATGGAACTCATAGATCTTTTTCAAACATTGGTATTTAAAAATCTTTTTAAAGAGTTCAATGAGAATCATCTAAACACTTTATTGACATAGTTTTTTCAAAAGTGAAAAAACGTTTGATGAACCTTTTCTAAACTTTTTTATTTTTATTTCTAAAATGGTGTCCAATGAGTATCGGATAGGTGAGTATTAGTACTCAATTTGTATTGCAAAGGAACTAAGTAAAGTAAGGCCTTATCCACCTTTTCCAACTTTTGAAAAGATCATGTCAAGAAAGGCCTCATCGAACCTTTTCTTAAAGATGCTAATTGCCCATCCAATGAGCTTTATGAGGCCTTTTTCTTATTACCTTTCAAAAAGGTAAATGTCTTAAGAGGGCTTGATAAACCATATCGGGCCATTTCTAAGCTTCACAATATTTTTTTTTCTAATCTCATTGAACCATTTTTAAATTTCGAAATAGGAAAAGTTGAAAAGAGTGGGATGAATGAGTTTTTTTTTATTATTTTTGAAGTTTTAAATTAATTTATGTTTTTCAAAAGAGATGTAGAGAGATAAAGTTATGGGATTAGAAAATGATTAAAGTGTTTTTTGGACTCTTAGTTTATCTAGTGATGCTATATGGGTGTGAATTGTCAGCTACCAGCACCCCATGTCAAAATGGAAACAAATTGGGAAAATCTAAAAATGCTTGATCATGAGCAAGTTCAAAATAAAAATTTTGGTACCCTATGAGATAATGTTTAGTGAAACATGAGCAACTCCCATCGAAGAAATTGCTATGGTGTAGCTCATAAGATATCTAAAAAGAATTGAGCAAATGGGAGTAGGTAGATGGCCTAATGTTATCTTCAATGAAGCCATGAGTGAAAAAAAAAAACATGGATGAGACAAAACTACACATGGATGCAAAAATGGAATATCTACCTCAGTGCTTGTCCCACAAATATCAAGGAGCTAAAGAATTTTGTTATGGAGAAGTTTGGTAAACGGGTATGGAGAAAAGAGTTTGTTAGAAAGAAGAAGTACTACATTGAGGAATTCGACCCTACATGTGATGTACAACAAAAAGAGTTCATTGGAGCTAGCATTCTATGGACGGAAAAGGTTCTTATTGCTCAATTAGGAACCAACTCGTATCAACTTTGGTGTGAAATACAATGGTGGAAAAGGCCTAAAGAAGCTTGGGAAGAATCAGTGTGTATATTTTCCACGTCTGGGGCAGTGGAATTAGAAAAACATTTCATCTTGGAATGTGATGCGTTCAAAGACATCAAATAAAGTTATGGGAATATGTTAGCATGAGTTTCTTGGCATTGTCTTTTTAGCGAGAAGATTGTTGTAAGGCTGGGCCAGCTCATCATCAATTTGAATAAGGAAAAAAATTGAATTGCAAAAAGCGAAAAGCAGGGAACCGATGGTCCCATAGACTATTTTTATTCTTGTGGACATTAAAATATCATTTCATATAGCTATCTTAACTCTGGATCTATCAAGCGCCTAGAGGGATCAAATATCTCAAGATGCAAACCTTTTTTTCAGTGCAAAACTTGAGAAAAGGTTTGCACCTCTAGAGATTTGATCCCTCTTGGGGCTTGACAGATCAAGAGTGACGATGGATCTAGGTTGGTTTAATATATATTCAAAATGCATGCCAGTCACCATTCTCATGTCTTCAAGAGAAATAGAAAGATTTTACACTAGATCTATCTAGCATTAAGAGGGACCAAATCATGTTCACTCTAAAAGAGATTTGCATCTCAAGGGTTTTTTTTACTCTCAGTAATTGCTAGATTGAGAATTAAGATAGCTCTAACTTAGTTTTATATAATCTTTATAAAATTTTGACCTTCCTTAAAATAAAACAATAGTATCTTATAAAAATTGGTTAAAAAATTAGAATTAACAAATTTTTTTTAACAAAATATAAAAAATTAATTTCATTTACAAAATTAACCCTCAAAAATATAAAAATAACTATTTACAAAATACAACCCTTGAAAAATATAAAAAAATTATTCATTTACATAACTTAATATCATAAAAATATAATAAAAAAACTATATTATTAATATGAATAATTAAATATAAAATAAAATATCTTAAAGGTAAAAATAAATAATTATTTTATAAAAATTGTTTTTAAATAGAATATTTATAATATGAAAATCAAAATCATAAAAATCAAACTTCATATATTAAAATATCAAAAATATAAAAAATTGAAAAAAACATTTTTTATATATTCAAAAATGCTTGCTTTAACTTTTCTCATTAAAATTATTATTTTTTTAATTAAAAAGCCCAATCCATTTTTCTGGTTACCAAGGAAGATATCTTGTTTGCAAATGGAAAGGGCAAAGAACTTCTCAAAGGAAAAAATAAATATTGAGAAAAGGCCCATGATTTTCATTTTTGAGAACTTCTCAAAGGAAAAAATAAATATTGAGAAAAGGCCCACGATTTTCATTTTTGAGAAATCTCAGTAGGTCTATCTCTTGGGATTGTTTGAATTTTTACGTTTAGATCTTTTGGGTCTCTTTGAATTCTTACGCTTAGAAATGTTAACAAATGTGCCTAGTATGAAGCTTGTTCTGGTTGTTGCAATGCATATTTCCATGAACATTTTAATTATAAATTTTGGAAATATTCTGAACATTTTAATTATAAATTTCGGAAATATTTCGAAATTTAATAGATATTTAATAGATAGTGATAATTTAAATAATTAATTTCTTTTATTTATTTTAAAAATATTTCAAAAAATTATGAGTTTTATAGTGATAAATTATGAATTGTTTGTTTAACAAAAGTTGTATATTTCATTGAAAAAATATATAGATTTTTCTAATAAAAACAATATAAATCATAAATTGTTTGTCTATAACTATAATATACGGAAATGATCATTCTCCAGTTTTCTTATACGTTCTAAATTCTAAAATTGAATATGATCTAAATCAAATAAATATTTAGCTAGCATCCACATAAGACTCGTGAAATTTTGCCAATGGTTAAAATTAAAAGGCCATAAATAATTGGTGAAATGGAACTCTGTTTGGTTGATCACTTCCTAGCTTCCTTCATGTGCACATGGATGCAGAGAAATGCATGAGATAATGCTATGATCATTTTAAAACCTTATCTTATATAAATACCATAAAAATATTATTGGTAAAATCATAGGTGGTAAAAATGTGGACCAAAGAAAAACAAACAGTGAATTGATTATTTTTCCTTAATTTTATTTTGATCATTGTCATTATTTTTTTTAATGCAATTTGACAAAGTCAAAATGTTTAACACGAAGGGATTTTATGTTTTTGGTGAGCAGCGCTAGCTTGACCTAGCCGGCCCGTCCAACTTCCTTGTGCTGCCTCCTGCGGCCTCCTCGCCTGGCAGCCTCCTGCTGCTGGGCTTGCTCGCTCCCAATCCCCTTGTTCTGGGCCGCCTCCACCTTTTCGGTAGCCTTCTCTTGTTGTGCAAAACGATCTCCTTGCTGAGCGCTTGTGCCAGCGTTGGATCGGGCCCCAAACCTGCTGCGCCCATCCATGCCGCCCTCTGGGGGCTCGGATCCATTAGACCCTCCCCTGCCCCCTCCCCCGGAGGTCATCGCTTTCAAAGAAATGATCGCCTTGAGCTGCAAGCGTCCGCCCTCAGCCAATCAACAAAAGTTTGTCAAGAAGATGGAATCCATCCCCACGGTAGCCCTTCCCGAAGAAGAAACCTGCAAAGCAGCTCTGAATCTTGCTGAGAGAGGTCTCATAGGCCAGTTCACGGGCCTCTGGCCCTCTCCCAAGTCGGTAGAGGATTGGACACAAAGGAATTGGAATCCGTTAATCAAAGAAGGAATAAAAATCTACTTCGTAGACAAAGGTTTTTTCATCTTCGTCTTTGAAAGTGGAAAGGATATAAGCTTAATCTTCAGAAACAGACCTTATTTTATGGGCCCCCAAGGTCTATACCTCAACAAATGGTCGCCAAATTTTGATCTAGCTCAGGATGTCCCATCTACTATACCGGTGTGGGTGTGGCTTCCCCATCTCCCCCTCCACTGTTGGAATCAGAAGTCTCTTCAGATAATCGGCAATGGCTTAGGAAAATACATAGATCAAGTTGTAAGAAAAGATCAATATTCATGTGCACGCATCTGTGTCGAAGTTGACCTGGAGGAGGGTTTGCCGAAAGCCATAAAACTTACAGTCGTAGGATGGAAGCATGTCCAAGAGTTGGATTATGAACAACTTCCATTTAAATGCAAACACTGCCATGGCTACGGGAACTTTGCCAAACATTGCAAGAAAAAGGCGGAAGAATAGACAGACAAACAGAACGACGAGCAATGGACTCAAATACAAAAAACCACCAATCATAAAAAAGGCAACGGGTAAGGCACTCCGAAAGAGGCACTACGCAGTGCCAACCCCACCCAAGAAAAGAACTCAAACGGTAAAGAAAACAGTCAGAGCAAGCTAGCCACAATAGCCCCAGAAAATTTGGATCAGACTGATCCTCCTATCACTAACAGAGAAGATGAAGAAATGGCTCACCTGGAAGCCTCCCAAGGAAGCCCTTCCAATCCCTCATATGCAGATGTAGCAAGGAAAAAACCAGCTAATAGCTCTGAATCCTCGGAGGAGGAAACCTACGAGCAGCCCACAAGAAAAGTTGACAGGAAATGCCGCAGAGAAGCAAGGGAAGAGGAGGCGGAAAGGCTCAAAACCCAAGGAAGCCAGCGCACAATAGAGATGTCTATTAGGAGAATCTCCAGGAACAGGCCCCCTAAGGGAGGCTCCCACCCCACCCCTGGTAAATAATGTGCCTCGTCTCTTGGAACTGTAGAGGTCTGGGTAACCCCTCGAAAGCAGAAGCAGTCAAGGATCTGTTGGGTATACGACCAGAGTATGTTGCACTTTCAACAACAAAAGCAGAGTATGTTGCTGCTACAGAGGCTAGTAAAGAAATGATCTGGTTACAAAGGTTTATGGGTGAATTGGGTAAGGAGCATGATAAGGGCACGTTATACAGTGATAGCCAAAATGCCATTCATCTTGCAAAGAACTCAGCATTTCATTCCAGGACTAAACACATACAGCTCAAGTACCATTTCATACGATCAGTGTTGGAAGATGGACAGCTGAAGCTGGAAAAGATACACTAGCCAGAATCCTGCAGATATGCTAACAAAAGTTGTAACCAGGGAGAAACTGAGAACATGCTCAGTTTCAATTGGTCTTCAAGGATGACGATGAAGATGAGAAACAGCCAGGTCCAAGAGAGGAGTCATTGTCTAGTAAATGAAGCAGCGATGGAGTTGCTACAATCATTCTCCAAGTGGGAGATTCTTGTGTGTGGAGCATGATTGTTCAGAGGTCTTTGTTTCAGCCAGATGTATACCCCAGGAAGTTTTGTACACCCCTCCACGCGGGGGGATGCGGTGGGGACTTGTCCCCCCCACGGGGGTCCGGGGGGGCCGATCCCCCCCCCGACTGGGGGGTCTGGGGGCTCGAGGGCAGCGCCCCCGAAGCTAAAAACAGATGTAAATTTGCCTTGTAAAAGTATAGTAATTTCTAGTCAATCTGAGCCGTTCATTAGGCGGATGATCTGACGGTAGAACTTATGTTTAGTTTAGGGTGTTTTGCCCTAGAAGGCAACCCCTCTCTTTGTATGAGGGCATTGTATTTTGAGGC